>JAZAVI010001964.1:0-28017 GCA_036326025.1 Chrosomus eos | reverse complement strand
AGCTTTTGTATTTCCTTTGTTCAGCTCTTACGGTGATTTGTGAGGTGATTATTGAGATAATTAATGGAGTGAAACGGACTCAATAAACTTCATCAACATCAGTAAAGTTTTGTCCATCATTCGGGAGGGGTCTGCTACAGTAAGAGCTTCACCTTCGCTGGTTCGGATCTCCGCCGCACGTGCTTGTGAAGGGGGCAACGTGACGATCGTTAACGGAGTGCAGCAAGATGGAATCAGCGTGATGGTCTAGAGAGCTGAAACGCCATACAAGTGAGTTGACTATGGAAATTGAAACTGAAGACCCAGATTCTGAAAGCCTGCTTCAAACGGAGTCAGTTAAATGTAAAGAAAAAAATGCCTCAGAACTCCCGTGTCATTCACAAGACAATATAGGATTGCCTTGACGCTCAGAGCGTCCACATATTCCTTCAGAGAAAATGCTTGCTTACCAGAAAGATGAGTGCTGTAAGAAAGAAAAAAGAATTAGCACTTTGTATGAGCAATGGAAAGTAGCAGCTCGTAAAGCAAGACATGATTTAAAATCAGACATCTCTGATGAGCAGCTTACTGAAATTGCTGACTCACTGGAGGATAAAAAGAACTGTATCATGAAAATCTTTAGTGAGATAAGGGAACATAGTACACCCGCTACTGATTTAAGACGTAAAATTGACGCATGTGAAGCCGTGACCAATGATTTCGTCAAAATTGTGCTGGAAAGGTTGGCAACAGTAGATGGCGATTTTGATGCAGAACAGGAAAAGAGCCGTCTGCATGAACTTTTAGCCCATAGTTATGCCCATTCCATATATGGGTCCAGTGCTTCGCAAACGAGTGTCAGCAGCCATTCTAAATCTTCTTGTACAAGCAAGCGTGCAGATGCTGCGGCAGAGCTGGCTGCGAAAGAAGCTGAATACAAGATGATGCAAACGGAAAGACAACAAAAGGAAAAAATGAGAACTCTAGAAGAGCAGCTCAGACAAGAGCTAGAGACTCAAAGGTTTGAATTAGAACGGCTACAGGTAGAAAAGGACATAGAGATCGCTCGAGCCAGAGTAAAATCGTATGATGACGAAATAAAGCAAGAGACTAAGAGTCAGTCAATACAAAATGAACATGAAAGTCAGAAAAAGAAAATCTTCTCTGAGACAGAACGACAACGCAATGTTATCCAGTCAACGACCCTCGGTGAAGTGTCTCAGCTTGCTCAGGCAGTTCAGGATAGCATAGCGGTCAACAGATTACCAATACCAGAGCCATCAGTGTTCAATGGAGACCCAATTCAGTTTGTAGACTGGAAAGCCTCATTTATGTCACTTATAGATCGAAAGGGCATCTCTGCAGCTGATAAACTCTATTATTTGAAAAGGTATGTCAGTGGTTCAGCACACAGATATCTCGAAGGCACTTTTTATAGAAGTGATGAAGAAGCTTACAAAGACGCTTGGAATAAGCTTAACCAACGATATGGCCAGCCCTTCGTCATTCAAAGAGCATATCGTGAAAAGCTGTCTAATTGGCATAGAATACAGTCCAAAGATGCAGAAGGTTTGAGAACATTTTCAGACTTCTTATATGCATGTCTGCAAGCCATACCGCATGTCAAAGGCTTGGAAATACTGAACGATTGTGAAGAGAACCAAAAGCTGGTACAGAAACTTCCTGACTGGGCAGCCTCCAGATGGAACCGCCAGGTCACAACAGCGCTTATGGACGGTAAGGAATTTCCCAGCTTTCAAGACTTTGTAAAGTTCCTTTCAACTGAAGCAGAGATTATGTGTAATCCTATCACTTCTTTACACGCTCTTCATTCACGTGAGTCACCTCTGGAGAGAAGAGTCTCTAATGAAGTAAAAAGAAACAAGGCTATTGTTTATAAGACGCAGACAATAGTAAATGGTGATAAACAGACAGTGGCTAAAACACAGTCTAAAACGTCATGCATGTTGTGTCAAGATGACAACCATCAACTCAATAAGTGTCCACAATTCATGGAGAAGTCTCTGAAAGACAGAAGGTCATATGTCAAAGATAACAAACTCTGTTTTGGATGTATGAAACCAGGTCACTTTGCTAAGGAATGTCGTCGTCGCCACACATGTGATGTATGCAAATTGAGACATCCCACAAGTCTTCATGACTACAACTACGAGTATTATGGAAACCGAAAGCAACCAATGGTAAGCAGTGAGCGTGCACATGAGAGTGAGATTACGGATGCCACATCACTTAACGTAACAAGAGAAGGTCGTTCAGTCATTACATCTATGATTGTACCTGTATGGGTGTCGTCCATCCAAAATCCATCCAATGAACAGCTTGTCTATGCTTTGCTTGACACTCAAAGTGACACCACTTTCATTGATGAAGGAGTGAGTAAAGTTCTGCAAGTGGATGCTCATCCAATTAAACTCAAACTCACTACTCTGATGGGAGACAGTATGATCATTAATAGCAAAAGGATATCTGATCTTCAAGTGAGAGGGTATAATTCATCAGTACATATCAATCTGCCTCCATTATACACCAAAGAGTGTATTCCTGTCAATCGTGACCACATACCAACGCAGGAAACGGCAAAGAACTGGAGTCACTTGAAGGTAATCACAAAGGAAATGTCACCTCTTCTCGGCTGTGAAGTAGGTTTACTGATTGGTTACAATTGCCCCAGAGTGCTAGCTCCCAGAGAAGTCATTCTAGGTACAGACGACGAACCCTATGCTATTCTAACTAACTTAGGTTGGAGTATTGTAGGCAGCTCCACACCAGGCATTCATGAACCCACAGCAATTGGTCTTTGTCACAGAATAGCCACAAAAGAGATTCCAGCTCTGACACCTGTGGATGCCATACGTGTGCTCGAGTCTGACTTTAAAGATGTCACGGTAGATGACAAGACAATTTCACAGGATGATATTGTGTTTTTGGACAAACTCAAAGAAGGCATAAAGAGAAATGCTCAAGGACATTATGAAATGCCACTTCCGTTTAAACAACGTCCATACTTACCAGATAACAGAGAGCTTGCCAAAGTCAGATTCAATCACTTGAACAAAAAGTTCTGTAAAGATGAGAAATACAAGGCAGACTACATTGCGTACATGAATGATATCATTGAAAGAGGTGATGTAGAAACAGTGATTGATGATGGAACTGATGGTGAAAAGTGGTACATACCTCATCATGGCATTTACCATCCGAAAAAGCCAGACAAGCTACGTGTCGTGTTTGATTGTTCCGCTAAATTCAAAGGCACAAGTCTCAACGAACATTTGTTACCAGGGCCAGACATGATAAACAATCTCACAGGAGTTCTTGTCAGGTTCAGAAAACACCCTATAGCTGTAACATGTGATATTGAAAAAATGTTTCACCAATTTCATGTTCAGGAAAATGACAGAGACTACTTGCGCTTCTTATGGTGGCAGAACGGAGAGACAAATTCACCGCTTCAAGATTACCGTATGAAAGTTCATCTCTTCGGTGCTGTTTCTTCGCCTGGGTGCGCAAATTATGGACTAAGATATTTAGCCAGTGAGCATTGTCAGTCACACTCATTAGCCGCCCAGTTCATCATAAGAGACTTTTACGTTGATGATGGAGTCACAAGCGTAGAGACAATGGAACAGGCTATCCAGCTAACAAAAGAGACACGAGAGTTGTGTGCAAAAGGAGGTCTTCGACTTCACAAATTTGTGTCTAATGACAACACTGTGCTGCAGAGCATACCAGCATCAGAACGTGCAGTAAACTTTGAGACAAAGGATCTTACCTTCAATGACATGCCACTCGAGAGAGCTTTGGGTATTCACTGGAACATACAGAGTGATAGCTTCAAATTCCACATCCCATTAAAAGGTCAACCTACAACACGTCGTGGCATATTGTCAACTGTTGCCTCCATATATGATCCTTTGGGCTTTGTAGCTCCTTATGTCCTCAATGGTAAGAGGATCTTACAAGAAATGTGTCGCAAGGGTACAAGCTGGGATGATCCACTGTCTCTTGCTCTCAGCCCACGGTGGGAGAAATGGCAGCATGATTTTGTTAATCTGGAAATGGTTAACATACCACGATGTTATGTACCTGCTAATTTCGGCAAAATTGTGAAAACAGAGATACATCATTTCTCTGATGCAAGTACCTGTGGTTACGGTCAGTGTTCGTATCTGAGAATGATCAGTGAGAAGGATGAGATTCATTGCACTTTCCTCATTGGTAAAGCCCGGGTTACTCCTGTAAAAATCACTACAATACCAAGATTAGAGTTGACGGCAGCTGTGGTATCAGTCAAAATGAGCAATATGCTCAGAGAAGAGCTTGACCTCACCAATGTCGATGAATTCTTTTGGACTGACTCAAAAGTGGTCTTAGGATACATAAATAATGATGCTCGTCGTTTTCATACGTTTGTAGCCAACAGAGTTCAAAAGATACGGCAAAGCACAGCACCCAAACAATGGCTGTACGTCCCAACGGATGATAACCCGGCAGACAATGCTTCAAGAGGCAAAACAATACATGAATTGCTCTCATCTAACTGGTTTTCAGGTCCGTCGTTCCTGTGGAAGAAGGAAATACAGAGTGTAGATGTTGTACCAGAACTTCCAGTAGGTGATCCAGAAGTTAGAAAGGTTCAGACGTTTCAAACAGAAACCACAGAAAGTAAAGATCTTGTAGACCATTTGTCTAAGTTTTCATCCTGGTCAAATATGGTCAAGGCCATTGCACGTCTTCTGAGAAGGATCAAGAAGGATAAGTCTAATTCACCAGCATCTGTGAGTGAACAAGAACATGCAAGATGCTTGATTCTAAAAGGAGTGCAGAAACAAGTTTATCAGAAAGAAATGGATGTCCTGAGTCAAGGTAAACAACTTCCAGGTCATAACAGACTTCATCATCTAGACACCTTCATAGATACAGATGGTATGATTAAGGTGGGAGGAAGATTAAGTCACTCGTCATGCACTCATGCATTCAAGCACCCACTGATTCTTCCCAAAGAGCATCATGTAACTAAGCTGATAATTGCACACTATCATGAAAGTGTAAAGCATCAAGGGAAAGGTTTCACGATTAATGCTATCAGATCTGCAGGTTATTGGATACCTGGAATGAACAGAGCTGTCACATCTTTCATTCACAACTGTGTACCTTGTAGAAAATTGAGAAAATCTGTTGAAGGACAACGGATGAGTGATCTTCCTGTAGAACGTGTAGAGTCTTCCCCACCATTTGTGTATTGTGGGATGGATTGCTTCGGTCCTTTCATGACTACAGAAGGAAGAAAACAGCACAAAAGGTATGGTCTACTTCTAACTTGCTTTTGTTCAAGAGCCGTTCATATTGAAATGTTGGAGGATATGTCCACGGATGCTTTCATCAACAGTTTACGATGCTTCATTGCTATCAGAGGCACAGTAAGGCAGATCAGATGCGACCAAGGTACCAATTTCGTCGGTGCTAAGAACGAACTTAACTCCGCATTACAGCAACTTGATCCAAAAAGGCTTTCTGCTTTTCTTGCAGATAAACAGTGTGATTTTGTTTTGAATCCCCCTCATTCTAGTCATGCAGGAGGTGTATGGGAGCGTCAAATCAAAACTGTAAGGAGTGTTCTTAATGCTACAGCTTCCCTTGCATCAGGCAGGCTCAGTGATGCTTCACTGCGCACATTGTTTTATGAAGCCATGGGAATAGTTAATAGTCGTCCTCTTACAGTGGATAACTTGAACGACCCCAAGAGCTTGGAACCACTCACACCTAACCATTTGGTTACCATGAAAGCCACCACAGTCTTTCCACCACCAGGAAAGTTCATAAGAGAAGATATCTATGGGAGAAAGAGATGGAGACGGGTACAGTACCTTACTGAGCAATTCTGGAGTAGATGGAAAAAGGAGTATCTCCACAACATTGCTATTAGACAATGCTGGCATGCTCCAAAAAGGAACTTTCAGATTGGTGATGTTGTCATGGATATGGATGAGAACCTCCCAAGGAATGAATGGAGACTAGGTCGGATCATAGACACTGTAACTAGCCAAGATGGGTTAGTAAGGAAAGTCACATTGACACTTGGTGACAAAAAACTGAACAAAAAAGGAGAACGATTGAACAAGGTCTCAGTAGTTGAGAGGCCAGCTCAGAAGTTGGTCTTATTATTGGAAGCGGAGTGAACACCTCTTCAAAAGGACTTTACATACATACACACACAAAGGTCTTTATAAGTGAAAAGTGATTTTACTTATGCTTGAAAATTATGCATGTTGATATTACATTTATAATTTGGTGGGAGTGTAACAGACTTTGATGTGTTAATTATTCTAATTTGTTTTTATATACTTTTTTGATAGTCCTGTTAGTTTAAATTAGGTTTAGGTAATGTATTTATGTCTTATTAAGGAGGGACTTTTATTTTGACGGGTTTTGTGGTCTACGGGAAAAAGGAAGTGAGGGGAGAGCACGCAGTTGATAGAAGGAAGCAAAGAGAGTGCACGCAGTTGTAGGAGTTGTGCAGGCCATTAATGTTTAACAGTGATAAGCACCCCCCGGAAAAGGCATAAGGTCTGTATACATTTGCTTATGGTTTATTGTTATTTATGTATTTTGCTATATATGTTATTTGCAGTTTAACTGAGAGAGAGTTTGTACGAGTCGTTAATGCGAGCTTTTGTATTTCCTTTGTTCAGCTCTTACGGTGATTTGTGAGGTGATTATTGAGATAATTAATGGAGTGAAACGGACTCAATAAACTTCATCAACATCAGTAAAGTTTTGTCCATCATTCGGGAGGGGTCTGCTACACACTGAACTCATATAAAGCCTTTAACATTCCTGTTTTCTCCTTCAGTGATTCTGCTTGTTAACATCAGGTGTCTTCAATAATGCTCAATCATCACTCAATTATTCACTTATTATCTAATTAACTTTAACACTGAGCAGTGTTACTTTAACTTTAACACTGGGGATTTTGCTGTTTACAAAACTAGTCTATGGAATAGTTACTGTGTGGGATGCAGAACCATTAAAAAACACAACAATTAGTTTTAATTGCTTATATGTTTTATTTGTCTTTACTTGTTGGAAAGTCTATTTTCTAGACTGTTAACTTTACAAATAATTTTCCACTGCTAAACAAGGTTCAAATAATTAGTTTAGATGTGTGAATAACAATAAATCATTAATATAATGAGTATAGTTTCATTACAATGTTCACATCTTATAAAGCAAGTCGTACCAGAACCTTTTTGATAGATAGAATACAACACAACATGCAACAACAGGAGTTATAGTAAATAACATTTTTAAAATGAAAATCTTTCTCTGCGTCTTTTTGAACATCTCAATGGTGTAGTGTCCTCCTTTATTCTCCTCCTCTATTGTCTTGATCTTCTCCAGTAGTTCAGTGACTTGAGCTCCATTGTTCCTCATATTATTGAAGGCATGATATCTTCCCTCATATTCCTCCACTACCTTAATCAGCTCTGGGTTTTCCTGCAGAAATGATCCTAATGGTTTATTTAACATGTCAGCTCCAGTGAACAGCAGCATGGTGAATCTAATAGCATTTCCTCCAAACTTTTTCTGGATCAATTTCACCGTCTCCCTCTCCTCCTTTGTGAATCTGTCTAGTTTGATCACCAGCAGAAACACATGAGGACCAGGAAGAGACATCTGCAAACCTTTCTCAATCTCAGCCTTCAGATGTGTTTCATGTGTGATGGACGTGTTATACAGTCCAGGTGTGTCGATCACTGAGATGTTTATATCTTCCACGTTCCCCTCATGTTTCTCACACTGTTGAGTTGTAGATTCAGAGGAGAAACCCACATTAAACACATCTTGGCCTAGTATAGTATTTCCGGTCGAACTCTTTCCTGATCCAGTTTTACCCAGCAGAACAATCCTCAGATATTTCACTGTGAAACAAAGATAAAAATAAACTTACCATTTTCAGTTCACAGTTGAATTAATTATTTGTGAGTTGCTTTACTCACCTGAAAGCACAGCAGTCTTCAATCAAACTATAGCTAATATTGGTTTTGTAATTAGATGCCACAGTCCCACATGACAACATTGTGACGGCCCAGATCCGGCCCACATCAGTTTGCAGATGTCTGTTCCTGGTCCTCATGTGATTCTGCTGGTGATCAAACTGGACAGATTCACAAAAGAGATAAACCAGAACTGGACCTTATCTGAGCCACAAAACATGAAATCCACTGAAGAGAAAAGAAGACATTAAGGGCGCTTTCACACTTGGTTCAATTGCCTGTTCTGAACCCGAGTTCGATTGCTCCCATCTCGGGGCCCCGATGGACTGTGTTCACATTATATTATTTGTATTCAAACCGTATAATTTGTACAATTATTTGTACGCTGCAGCTGGCCCTGCGTGTAATCGTGTTGCTTGGTAAACGCTAATGAAAAGGCGTCTAAAATGGATAGAATTGACCCTTCGCGTGGAGCTTGATTGACAGGTGTTCTAACCAATCATACTTCGCCATCCGCCATTTTGTCCGAAAAAGCAGCCAGTAGAGTTAGGAGGATTTGAACTTGGTAAAATGAATATACTGACGCCTTTCCACGGTTAAAACAACATTACTTCTTATGTTCGTTCATGTTTATTTGATGCTATAAATGAACTAGAAGGAAGAGATGATCGGATCACGAGCAGCTTTAACTGATGCTCTACAGCGATCTGTCACGGCACATTAAAGAGCCACAAAACGGTATTTATTGTTTAAATTTCTTTAAAAAAATGACCACATTTGAAAGCTGAGACTTTGTTTAATATGTTTAATATCAAAAGTAACCGAAAAGTAACCTGGTCTGTCCTGTCTGTCTGCGTGTTGTCAGTCTCCTCTCTGCTCCTCGATGTATTTTTCACTGTGTGAGAACATGGTGAGAGCGTGAGAGCAGCGTAGCTTGTCGGAACATAGCGACAGTAACTAAGGAGGGCGGGTCTTTGCGAAGGGTCAATTGCTCGCTTCACATTTGTTCTTCTTTTTTTTTAACCTTTGGTTCTGTTTTCAAAGAAAAGATACAGAAACACACTTCCGTCTGTCTGCCGCACAAGTTATACGACCACATTATACGTTATCAATGGTGGTTCACTTCCGCAATTTGGTACGAACCCCCACGACTCCCAGCCGACGCGCTGTCATTGGTTGTTGCGTTAAATCTTACCCAGATACAATAGTGCTATTTTCTGATTGGCTAACAACACCAGACGAGCAACACCAGAGGAGACGGCTTGATTCCTGCCGGTTCCACAGTGAGAGCGGCGCGGCCAGAGTTTTGGGCGCTGCGGCATATTAAATATATTAAAAATAGTTTTTCAGCGTGAGAAATACAATGTGTGGCGGGAGAGCGTGACAAAAGACCGAAATGAGTGACTGTCACGCGTGACACTTGAGAGCCAATTGAAAGGTCTGTTAATTCTCAAGAAATAGAAATAAAGTCAGTCTGGTTAGTAATAAGTGAAGCTGGTAATGCAGTGGATTTCATCTAAGGCTGTGTCTGAAGTCAGTTGTAGTTCTTGTGTTTCTGCTCGTCTCTTTTTCTGTTCTCTTCTTTGCTTCATTGATTCTGCTTGTTAACAGGCTTATTAAGGCTTAGATAACTCCATATTTAAAGGCACAATATGCAGGATTTCCGTTTTTGGCAAACTGCAACCCCTCATTGTGGAGTACTTGTATTTAACGTTACTGTCGTAAATACCACTCACATGACTCATCGTGATACCAGGTATCACACAGGATGGAAGCATCAGACACCGAAAGGCTCAGATTAGGCTCCAAGGACGTCTACTGACCAGATAATATAAGTTCCATCGCTGTTGAATCCTTTGCTGCTTTTTAGTTCTTGTCAACGAGTGAAAGCCTGACCGAGTATGACGCTTTTCTAGTTTCTCACACGGTCAGTGTCTTGTTTTCTTTGATGTGAATCTTTGTTTTCTTCGTTGACTCTGCCATGATTCACGTCTGAAATGCGTGGTTGTGTCTTCCATAGAGGCTGCTTCATATAAAGCAAGTCATAATTCTTGTGAGATTTGGCAGGGCGCCACCTCTCAAATTTGCATTGCTGGTTTGGTTTGTTTACCATCAAAATTACTTTGAAGATGCATAGTGTGCCTTTAATATACACCGATTGTATGGGTCAGATAAGGTCCAGTTCTGGTTTATTTCTTTGCTTTTGGCTGACATGTGGCATTGCTATGGCCTGCCAGTGGCCCAGATCTGGCATAAAGGAGTGAGCCGCCCAAGGCCCGTCATTACACGCTGCATGTGAATCAGATCATCTTTCCACATGTGCCAGATGTGGGCCTTATCTGGAACGTCACAATGTTGCTATGTGGGATATCATGTACAGTATATTCCCATCCATCCATCAACACAACATCCATCCATCCATCAACACAAGATCCATAGCTTTGATGATACGATTTAATTTTGGTGAAAATCGGACAATCAGTCTTTTAAGACCAGTTCATTACAATAGGTAAATTTATTCAAACGTTATTAGCATGTTTTTAAATATCATTATAAAATTTGACCACCGGGTGGCACTGTCTCAAAACATTTTGAGTATATTCAGGGCATGGTGCTGATGACACACACTGCGTTTCGTAATGATACACCAATGCATTCGTAAAGTATAGTCATTTTTGTCAAAATACTGTATTGTAGTTAATGGCAATTTCATGTTTTGCTCTATTGTAGCTATTATAGTGGTGCAGTTCCACCATTTTTTAATGTGTTCTTACAGTGAGCCCTTACATGTGTGTGTCAAATTTGACTTGAATTGAAATTGAATTAACTTGAATTCTTCTGATAAATCCCCTGTACTGAGATCTCTCCTGACTTTCACATGTCCCAAAAGTAAGAGATAAAATTTAAATATTTAAGGACAATCTTTTAGTTGAACGAATCCAGAAAGACCCCGCCAGAAAATTTGAGAAAGCCAAGAAAACAGAAAAGAGGAAGAAGAAATCACGCAAAGATCCAGCGTCCACAGGACAAGCTGATCTGGCACGGCAAGAAGATGATACAAGTTATCAGACAGATAGAAAAGCTGAATTAAAAGTTCATAAACATTTTTAGAGGGATTAAGTCAGAAAGCCAATTTAAATGCCCTAATTGTGAATTATCACATGTGCAGGCAAGCTTTGAATTGCTTGACGCATGATTCAAACCTGCCTTGCAACTAAGGTGTTGTCACGGTCTTACAGTGTTTTCTTTTGCTATCTGTCTGTGATTGAGTTATTGTGAACAACTTGTTAGGATGAGCTGTGGGGTATTTAAGTGAATACTAGAGGGATTGTGGGGTTGTTCGATTGTTTTCTTTTCTCTTCTTGCTTTTTGCAAGAATGGGCTCGTGGCAGGTAGGGGAGACCGGGGATGGTTGTAACACGGGTCAGTTGTAACAATTCCAATTTGTCCAATCAGGAACTAGTTACAAATCACCTGATTCACTTCACACATGCTAAGTTTAGTTCTTATTACACATGTGATAAAGTAGATCCCTGTGGCAGACACAGCACATGCTAGAGTAGAAAAAACAATTTTGAGGTAAGAAAGTTACTTTTTTTTAAGTTTTTTGTTTTTGTTATGGGAATTTCTGCTTTGTAGTTAAACTCATCAAACTTTTATTATGTTTATTGTGTGTCTGTGTAGATATTTTCCATGCAAGTTGTTATGTGCTAATGTTTTGCCTGTTAGCTGTAAGGTGAGCTAGTTCATGGCTACATGACTCTGGGTTAGTTGTAACAACAAGACTCTGGGTTAGTTGTAACAACAATGCCAGAGTAACAAAACACACACACACACACACACACACACACACACACACACACACACACACACACACACACACACACACACACACACACACACACACACAAAATATTTTATTATGGCCAATACTTACACTGGCAGTACAAAACATGCTTACAAACAAACAATGTTTGTGTTCAAGTTCAATTTATAATGGTCAATCATAACTGAGAGTGACAAACACTCTGAGACTAAGAGTGACACACACACATCAGTTATATTGAAAGTCAGTGTTGAATAAAAACCTTTCAAAATATTTTTTTGGTCAAAATCCTTATTTCATTATGTTACATATCACCCCGGTGGATATCATAATGTTACATCTCACCCCAGGGTATGTTACAACTAACCCAGTCTATGGGGTGAATTGTAACATTTCACTCCTCGTGTTTGAAACTAAACCATGCATTTTCTGTTTGTGTTGCAAAGATAATAGCTATCTCATTTAATAGCAGACACTTGTAACTAGTTTGGATCACATTTTGAACACACTGGCTTCAAAGTACTACAAGATATAGACAGAAAGGTCAAAATTGTTACAACCATCCCCGGTCTCCCCTACCCTTGGATTTGAACCCCTCTATTATCACAAGTTCCTCGTTATGCTTCGCGTAGCCTACGTTGTGGCCATGGTTGGACTAGTCGTCGTTTAAATGTCTTCTATTATTCCTCATTTCATTATGTTTTCCCCTAGAACCTTGTAATTAATATATTTTACAACCGTAATTATTAAATCACCGTTACGAGCCAAACTGTAACAGGTGTAAGCCTATTTAGTAATATACGTAATGGTGTTTTTTTAATCTCTTAGAATTAACAGGTCAGCAAGTGTTAAGGCGACATGTCTGCCTCTCTGAACTTTGCCATTGTTTTAAAAAGACTTGCGGCCTTTGACACAGAGAGGGGTGTGTGAAGCAGCTAAATGAAGCAGGATGTGGTTTTAACAGCTCCTGTTGAAGAAACTGTCATAGGGGAGACCGAGGATGGTTGTAAAACTTTGCTTCAACACTTCACTGTTTTTTTTGTTTTTTTTTATGAGTTCTCAAAATTGTATATAAAGTACCCACATTTGTTTACTACAAATGGACCCAACGCTCTACAACAGGGGTCTCAAACTCAAATCAACTGGGGGCCACTGGAGGTAGAGTCTGGGTCAGGCTGGGCCACATCAAGTATTCCACAAAAAATAGTATTCAAGTATTCCAAAAAAGGAGCACAACTGATCCAATCTTCTCACTATTTATTATTAACGTTTCTTCTGAACTGTTCCTCTGAATTTGATCATTCCTTTCTGTACATGATTGGTTCTTCATGAGCTGTCCTTCTGACAGTTGAAGTTCATTTTACAAACTTTCTTTGTCTTTTCCCTATAACACATATTTGTGATATTTATATTTGCTTATGTCCTTTTTATTTTCTTTATACAACACATTAATGATATTGAATGTTTTTTTTTTTTTTGGAAGGCACATTTCCTTTTATTATACTTAGAAAACAATTATTGCTTTTGAAATACAAATATTTGCAGTCATGTCTGCCCGTCTTATTGAATTATTTCTACACATGTATGTGTCTCAAATTACAGACTTTGCACAAATCAAAGCAAACCTTCTTATCAACCTGTTGGACACATATTACAAGCTCAAAATGATTATTCTTGGTAACTCGCCAAGGGCCTGTTCACATATCGCGCTCACATATTTTGCGCGCTCAAGTTCGTTATTTCAAATGTAGGCGCGCGGCAAGCGCGCTTATAATTGAAGCGACGCGTGCAGTATGTTTGCACTTCGCGGTTGTCTATGACAACTATTGACAACAAGCCCACCGTAAGCTGTCACGAGACTATCTATGGTAGCCCATAAGGGATAAAAAAAAAATCCTTATTTTAAAACACGCCACACGCAACGACGGGCCGCACTAACATTAAACTTTAATGTCAAGTAGGGGGCCACAAAATATCACCCCGCGGGCCGTGAGTTTGATACCCCTGCTCTACAACAATAACACAGACTATGACCCATAAAGTAAATTTAACACAGAAATTGAGCTCTAAATGAGTTAAGTGATTCAGGTCAAATGATTGTGAAATATTGATTATATTAAAACATAACCAACACCATCAGATCACCTTTTCTATTTCTTTAGTCAAAACAAAATATAAAACTAAAGATGTGAGGGTCAAGAGCCCAACTTAAACAAACACCGATCACCATAAGGGTGACTCAAACATTCCAGTTTTCTCTTTCAGTGATTCTGCTTGTTACCATCGGAGTCTTCAATAATGCTCAATCATCACTCAAATATTCACTTATCTCATTAACTTTAACACTGCTTCAGTGTTCATTTAACACTCTGCTCAGAGCTTAATTGGGTCGCTTAAAATGACTTATTGCATGATGTTGAAGTTACATGAAGAAATTATGTTTTGTTTAACATAACCCAGTTATGTGGAACCTGTTAACATAAAAATGTTAATTAAAGCCAACATATCATTTTTTTTTTGAGTGCACAGTTCTGACAGATGAATGATGCTGGTAACCTTGGAGCGTATACACTGTTAGACCTTACCAGGATTTTTTACAGTAAAACACTGGCAAAACTGTTGCCAGCAATTTACTGTTAATTGTATAGTTCTTTAAAACACAAAAAAGACAAAAATTTTAGTTAACTAATTTCCCTTGCAGAAACCGACTGCCTTAAATGGACTAAAAGTAATTTAAATATATTAACTAAAATGTACAGCAAAGAATTACCGTGAACTTATTTCATTTGAAACCACAAAAAAAAAAGTGTAAACAAAGAGAGTGCCACTGGACCAGCAACTACACAGTCACCGCCTTTTAAATAAAGCAACACACAGCGTATCATCAATGTTTATAGATCTTTTCCTGGACTGAAGCACAGGCTCTACTCTTCAGCACAACGGTGACCAAAAAACAAGATTTTACAGTAAACTACTGGCAACAGTGTTGTAAATTAGTATAAACCTGTTTAATAACTTAGTTTCTTGCTGTTAAAATAAATTTTGTTGGTGCGTCTTTTTATCTTACACTGTTAACCCTTTCAACCCCACAGGAAAATCCACACTACAAAGAGTAAAAGTAACATTGACAGTGTTGCAGTGCGATAATTAAGGGAATATGTAAGTGATTGTTGAGCATTAGTGATGAACACCTGCTGTTAACAAGCAGAATCACTGAAGGAAAGAGGAAAACAAGAACAGAAAATAGAGAAACACAAGAACTACAACTGACTTCTAGCCATTACACATTATCACACTGATTATTAACCACTATGACTTTATTTCTGTCATTCATTTACAGAAGTTGTTATTGAGATGTTTAATTGAAAATGTTGGTTTGAAGTTACCATTATAGAGATTAGGGATGCACCGAATATTCGGCCACCGAAAATTTTCGGCCGAAAATGGCCGAAAGACTTTTATTACCGAAACAATACGGCCGAAATGTTGTGATGACGTCAGGTTTAATTTATCACCTGAAATCCAAACATTCCGATCGCTACGCTGAAAATGAGAGGAACACGGCCCAGAGAGGAGAGAGAGAGAGAGAGAGAGAGAGAGAGGAAGAGAGAGAGAGAGAGAGAGAGAGAGGAAGAGAGAGAGAGAGTACGAGAGGAACAGAGAGAGAGAGGTACGGAGAGCGAGGAGAGAGGAGAGCGCGCGCGAGAGAGAGAGAGAGAGGAGAGAGAGAGAGAGAGAGAGAGAGAGAGAGAGAGGACAAACGAGAGGTAGTGAATGCGCTACGGCGCTCTGCAATCAAATACGATTTTAAATAGGCTTAGTAAAAAAAAAATAATAGAAAAAAAAAGAAAATCAATGTGTGGCGGACCTAAATGCACTTTGAGAGAACATTTAATTTTAAAACCTTTCTGCACATTATTATTTAATGTACACATGAGTGGGGTTAAGTTACCATTTTAGTTTGAATTTTATTTTCTACTGTGCATTGTTGCAATTTGCTAAATAAATATTTGGATAATTTGTAATTGATTTATTCTTTGAAACTTTAATATTAATTTATGCAATTGCAATGCCTTGATTTTAGTAAAGTCAGTAGGCTATACAGTCATAGCCATAAATGCAATGGTAGCCTACTAATAATTGGCATAATTTCTTTCGTGTTTTGGTTTTCGGCCTAGGTTTCCTCTCTTCTTTCGGTTTCGGCCAAGAATTTTCATTTCGGTGCATCCCTAATAGAGATCAATGTTTGCTTTAGTTGGGATGATGATGCTAAAACATGAGATTGTCTTTTGTTGCTCAAGCTGTGTTTTTGCAAGTCACACTTGTGCAGACACACAGTAGAGGTGTGTGATACTGCTAGATTTGGTATCAATCTGATACCAAGTAAATACAGGGCCAGTATCGCCAATACTGGTACCGATATTTTTTAATAATTAAGTTGGATGCGTCATCAACCTAAATCTAAATGAATTTTCAATGATTTTTAATTTGTTCAGAAATAACTTTTGGCTACTGTTTTATTTAAATAAACAAAATTACAAAATCTTTACTTCACAAATATAAAAAAATGTAAAAATGGATTTTTCTCCTCCTCTCTCCGTTTCTGCAGCTCTGCATTTTCTGGTCTGTGATTTTTCATATTTCATATAAATTAGTTGTATTGCCACTGTATTTTAAAGACTTTCTACAAATGGTACAAGTCGCTGTTGTCTCATTTTCGGCCTGAAAATACAGCCATACAACACTCCTCTTTCTCTCTGCTGCCATTCTCCATCTCTGACTGTGCTGCTGTAGCCTAGAAATGTGCGTGCGGCTGAGTGAGCACGCGCCTGACTGACTGCTGGTGGTAGCGGTAGGGGTGGGGTTAGTCCTGAGTATCGCGCTAGTAGTGAGTCACATGACGGTACAACACAGGAGAGGGGGAGGAGAGCAGAGCACTCTTGTCTTGGGTGGAGGATTACAGAGAGCTTGCTCTGCTCTGTGACAGCAGCAGCATTTTGACAAACACGGTCAGGTCGCAAAACGAGAGAAACTGAAACTTAAGTATCGATATTTGCACATTGGTATCAATCAATACCGATACCAACGTTGGTATCGATATTAGTATCGATCTGCCCACCTCTAGAAATCTCAAATGTTTTTTTTTTTGTGGTTTCAAATGAATTAAGTTCACAGTAATACTTTGCTCACATTATTAATGCATTATAAATGTTAGCTAATACATTTGAATGACAGTTAATCAATTTAAGGCAGTCGGTTTCTGCAAGTGAAATTAGTTAACTCGAGTTTTAGTGCATTTTTACAGTAACATACGGTATGTAGATTACAGTAAAGAACTGTACAATTAACAGTAAATTGCTGACAACAATGTTGCAAGTATTTTACTGTAAAAAAAATCTGGTAAGGTCTAACAGTGTAGGGTATATGTTGAACGTCACATGACCAAACCGGAAACCTGGTCTCATCGCATCCGCTTGTCAAAGAAAGTATTAACGGCCATAAGAGCTGACTACGATATCTATGGGTTTTTAAGGTAATCAGCTAACCTACCTAGTTCACTTTGTTATTGGAATTATATATAAACGTTAGTGTGAAGAAGAAGTATAAAAAAACTTTTAAATATCAATCTGCACATGCGAGGGACATGCTCATCTTTGCTCGCTCCTTTTAAGTTATCTTGAGTAAAACCACAAAAATGTTCATGAAGCACAAACAAAAGACCTGAACCGGAAGCGATGTGATCTGTTTTACACAATACGGAAGTCAAGTTGCAACTTGCACATAACCCCTATTTATGGTGTTTACAACTCTGCCCGTTTTCCGGGGCATAAGCATAAGCTGCAGAAAATAAGATGTATGTGTGCATCTTAAAAACTCTTAAAGGGATGGTTCGGAGTAATTTCAACCGAGGGTCCTTTGCACAATGACCTCGAGCCAAACACGATTTAACAATAAAAAGTGGAAGAAGGATTTTCAAATCTACAATAAAGTATTACAGTTTGGAAGTAACCTGAACAGCACTGGCAACAATATTACAGTACTATAAATAGTTTAGCCCTCCAATTTAATTTTTCAATACATTTGTATATACACAACAATCTTTATTTTGTTGAAACTGATGTTTTATACATTCAAAAAGGTAACTCAATATTTTATATATTTTTGGAAATGTATTTATTTGTGAATTGCCATAAGTCAAGTCAAGTCAAGTATATTTTATATAGCGCTTTTCACAATATAGATTGTATCAAAGCAGCTTCACAGTATCAATCAAAACAACATAACAATGTTTGTTTCTTGGTGGAAAAAACATTCACGTTTGGTAGGACTGATCAATGATATTAATGATTGGTTAATTATTTTGAATATCCCCAGCTGAGCAAGCCAAAGGCAACAGGTGATATAATTGGTTTAGTAAGCTCATTTTCACAAAATCAACACAGGCTGTTTAGGTAGAGAGAGTTACATAACAAATAAGTGATCAGAGAAGGCAACATCCTTATTAAATGTTGAAATGTTTAACCTACTATATTCAGCAACATAACTTCAGTCACCTTACATGATGAGCATATCTAACACTTACTGAAATAATAACAAAATTCAAAATGAGGAAAACTTACTTGTAGATGTTGGCTCTGTTAATGTCTTGTAACATAAGATTTGAGGTTCCAACCCGATCTGCATCGCAGCAGTGTGGAGACAGCTTATAAAGTCTTGGGTGTGATGCAAATGACATAGATTAAGAGCCACTCCTACTCATATCATAACCATGCCTTTTCCTGTAAACCAAGGCTGTTCTTGAAAAGACACGTTCACCGTTAAATTCAGTTCATATAGCAGAACAGATCATTTTTTTTCAGCTTTCAGTTCAATGAATAGATATCTCTTTAATAAAGATTGTGACCATCATAAAGAGAAAAGAAGGCATTAAATCTAAAGATCTCAGCAGAGGATGATTAAACAACTCCACAAACAGCATTACCAGCTTCATTTATTACTATTACCAGACTGACTTTATTTCTGTCAGACGCCTACAGAAGTTTTATTGAGAATTTACAGAGGTTTAGATGGTGATGTTTTATTGAAATTAATAGTTGAAGTTATCATGATGGTGATCAGTATTTGCTTTAGTTGGTACCTTGACCCTTGACTTTTCAACATCAGAGGACATATACATTAACTTTAGTTTATCTAACTTTCTAAAATGTACATAGAATCTCCTTGAAGAATAAGTTCAGTTTAAATTTAAAAAAATGACAGTTTAGTTTAGTTTAGTTTATTAAGATCCCCATTAAGCTATTCTTCCTGGGGTCTATAGACTTCAACATAAACAATATTATTATAACATAATGACCATACAGTATATAGACAAAAAGGAGTGTACACATTTATACATAACAATACAACAACATACTAAAAAACAATAAAACGACAGCTCTACATTATTCATTATCACAATAAACATTTACAGCCATAGTACTATAGCAGTGTTTCTCAACCTCTCCTGCAGGGACCCCCTGACAGGCCATGTTTCTGTTTTAACCCTGAAATGGCACACCTGATTCAATTAACTAAAGGCTTAATGAGTAGGTGACTAATTGATTAATTGACTAATTCCTACTCTTCCTACTCTAATGAATTGAATCAGGTGTGCCATTTCAGGGTTAAAACAGAAACATGGCCTGTCAGGGGGTCCCTGCAGGAGAGGTTGAGAAACACTGTACTATAGTGTACACATTAAAAAAAATAAAAAATAAAAATAACAATTATTCAAATGTAAATAATTCAAATGTAAATAAATAAAGTCTTAATCTTTTACGAAAATTCATTGCATTCATTCCCAAAATCAAAAACTGCGGAAGAGAATTCCATGCCACCATTGCTCTATACAGCACCGTCTTTTGTATAAGGTTAGTTCGACACGGAGGTAACAAAAAGCGACTCTCTGTTGACTGACGAGTAGAATATTGATGCACACCACTAAAAAAAGACAATCTGCTATATAGTATTTCTGGCATTTTTGTAACAATAATTTTCCTCACAAAAGTAACAATGCAATAATTAACTCTACTTTTTACACTTAGCCAAACTAACCTATTAACATCTCCACACTGCTGCGATGCAGATCGGGTTGGAACCTCAAATCTTATGTTACAAGACATTAACAGAGCCAACATCTACAAGCCAACATCAATAAGTCTAAAGAAGATACCAAGATGGCGGCGCGAGTACATCGCGAGGCTCGCGGTCTCTCCAGATTCTGCAATTTTGCTCTATTTTTCTTGCTCATCTCGGGTCTGTTCGTGCAGAACAGTTGTGCCTTTACATCGTACACCCGATGTGAGCTTTTGGACAGTGCCGCTGCTAGCCATTTTGGTGCCCTAAGCATAATTACTTTATGATGCCCCCCCCCCCCCCCCCCCATTTCTTTTAGGGGGGCTAAGCCCCCAATGATGGTATGATTTATAAAAAAAAATGCAAAAATTACAAAGTAACACTTTAGTTTAGGGTTTAGGGTCTAATGCTTACATGGTTTTATAATCACTGTGGTCCCGAATTTGAGGCAGGTTAGTTAGGGGGGTTCGGGGTTTCCCCGAGAAAATTTTGGATTTCTCTGAACTACAGATGTGCATTTTAAGATGTTGTGAAGGCAAAAAAAAAAAAAACAAATTCGTTAACAACAACTTTAAAACCATGTCAGTGGGCAGATGATTATTTCTCTCTCCTCATCAGCATCACACTCTTTTTCTTTGTTTTTATCTTGCCCTGTCTCTTCCCCTCCTAAAGGTGGCTTTTTTAATTTACTAAAGGCTACAATTTGTATTTTATTCTCAATATGTACACATTCATTATTAATCCTGTGCCTAACAAAACGGCTTTGTTCATGTTTCTTGTCCCCTCACAATGACAGTAGCCTAAACTATTACACTAGGCTAACGTTACATGTTACATAGGCCTATTTTCAGTTCAAAATGGCAAAATTAGACAAAACTATATTAGTTTGCCTAATTATTTTTTTTCATTCGTTTAACATTTATGACCTAAAAAAACTGTCAAATATATAAAGTTAAGTTTAGCTACTTACATCTTATCTCGCATTTGACCGTACACTGAAGCGTCGAGTTGCACTCTTAAAATTCGCGCTCAGCAGCATCTGTGAACATAAATCCCGCCTACTTTGATTTGATTGGTCATCTCAAATATTCTGACATTGACGAGCAGTGACAGACCAATGAGGCTCAGATGAACACACACACACACACACACACACACACACACACACCCTGTCCTCTGTTTCTGACGTGCTCTCTGCTCGGCGCCGGACGCCGGTGCGGATTGAAGATGAAGAACGCGCTGAATCTGATTATAACAAGGAGTTTGATTATTGATTTTTCATTAGGCTATTTTTGGTGCCCCCTCAGCACTTGGTGCCCTACGCACAGCGCGTGATGAGCGTGGTGGGAGCGGCGGCGCTGCTTTTGGATATTGGTTTGCGAACTTCCGACAGTTTTATGGACAACCTTCGACTGCTTCCTGAGATCGCCAGAACACTCGAGGCAATGCACTCTGCCCGGCCAGGCGGAAGTGCTCGCAGGCGTCGTCGAGATCGTAAACAAAGGCGGGGGAAGCGCGGAGGACTAAGAGCGAAGCTAAAGCTAACACCACATCGGCTCTCTTTACCCAGCATTTTCCTTGCCAATGTACGGTCGCTGTTGAACAAAATGGACGAGATTCGACTCAACATCACATGCAACAAGAGACTTTTGAACTGTAATGTCCTAATCTTCACGGAAACATGGTTAAACAGCGGAATACCGGACAACGGTATTGAGCTAGCGGGACGCCATACATTCCGGGCGGATAGAACATTAGATGGCTCCGGTAAGACCAGAGGTGGTGGATTGTGCATTTACATTAACAAGCTTGGTGCACAAACTCTGCTATTGTTGGGAGACATTGTTCAGCTAACCTTGAGTTTCTCATGGTGTTACGTCCAAGGACGTATATTTTTGTGAAGTACATGGTACTGTGATCTGTGTGTGCTTTCTTTGTTGTTTTGGTGTCTCCTGCTCTCTTTTGGCTCCTCCCACTTTTTCACTCTGGCAGGTAGCTGATTACGTCTCCAGCTGAACCTGCTTATCAACCAGGACGGACACAGCATAAAAGCCAGCAGAACAATCATTCAGAGAGAACCTTTCTCCAGAGCATGGTCTGTGTCCTGCCCGGCCCTGTTGTTGAGATCTGTTGTGTTCCTTGTTGTGGACCCGTTCAACACTGTGCTAGTTTTCAGTTGTTTTGGCCTAGAGAACTGTTGCTTATTGTGTACTACTGGAGCCACACACAACGTTGCTTATTTGTGAGACGATACCTTTTTGCTTTATCATTTAAGCTGTTATTTATCTGATCATTTGCTTTGTTTACTGTCTGGGAACTGTAGGGAGGTGGGTGCCATTTTTATTTTGCTATCCCCTGTTTTCTCCTGGTTTGTGGTCAGAGAGGGAGAGAGTGTACATTTCTGTTATTTATTTGTATTTTCTTTGTGAGATTTAGTAAGAAATTGACTCCCCCCAGGCAGATTAAACTTTTGTTTGTTATTTTGGCATTGCCCCCTCCTGAAGTCTTTGTTTCCTTCCCAATTTACTCTCGAAGTAAATTATTGTTAATTTTTTTTTAATAAAATAGTTGAAAAGAACTCTGTTGTTGTGGTGCTGTGGCAGGGCCCTGACTATTGCTCTTTAAAAATCTTTACTATGTTACGTTCTGACCCCTAGACATACGTAGGACGTAACATATTTGGGGGCTCGTCCGGGATATTTGAATTCCATTATTTGTAGAGTTAAGAGTTGTTCTTTACAAAAGCAAGCTATTTGTTGTTGAACTTACGCTTTGGGGTGAGGGCAGACTGCAGGCGTCAAAATGGAATTTGATCTATTGGCGTTTACACTTGCTCCAACGACGGAAGTCTTTAATCGGTGCAGGAAAAAAGATTTTTTGGTAATTGCGGATTTCTTTAATGTCACTGTGTCCAGAGATGCTGCCAAACAAGTGATTAAGGAGGAACTGTATAGTGAGTTGGTGAGTACAGGCATTTTACCTGCTGAATCACCACTAGATGTGTTAGAGGAGAAGGTGGTAGAGGGAGAAACTTTAGCTTCAGTTTTACCCCTTTCCGCTGAATCTCGATTAGATCCAAGGACGGCAGTTAAGTTAAAAGAGCTTGACTTGGAGCTAAAAAGACAAGAGCATGATATTAAGGTAGTACAACTCCGTACTGTCGAGGTAGAGGCAGAGCGTGACATTAAGCTTAAAACTCTTGAATTAGAAGCTGAGGTTTTGCGCAGGAAGCCTGTTCCCCTTCCACGCCTGAGAGCTCCCTCCTCACCAACGTTTGAGAGTTCACCTTCACGATCCAACGTAGTTGACCGTTAAATGTAGACCGTTTTATCTACCGCGGGAGTTCACTTCCACCATTATAACTGCAGCCTATATTCCCCCGGATGCTGATGCTAAGCTTGCTATGAAAGAACTTCACACAGCCATCAGTAAACAACAGACTGTCCACCCGGAAGCTGCGTTTATTGTTGCGGGTGATTTTAATCATTCAAACTTAAAGTCAGTGCTACCGAAATTTCACCAGCATGTTTCCTGTCACACCAGAGGAAACAAAACTTTAGACCATGTTTACACAAACATGGCTGGAGCTTACGTCGCGACACCCCTCCCCCACCTGGGACAGTCAGACCACCTTTCTTTGTTCCTCACGCCCAAATATGCACCTCTCATCAATCGCGTGAAGCCATCAGTGAAGACCATCAAGGTGTGGCCTGCGGGGGCAGATTTCTCACTCCAGGAAAGGTTTTTACACACTGACTGGAGTATGTTTGCTTCTCAAGCCACCAGTGACTCTCACACGGACATTGACTGCTACACCTCTGTACTGGATTATATTAATACCACCATTGACAGTGTTACAACCCAGAAGCAGATCACCACATACCCAAATCAGAAGCCATGGATGAACAGGGAAGTGCGACTCCTATTGAAGACACGCAACACTGCCTTCAGATCAGGAGACGCACAAGCCTATAGCACTTCCAGAGCAAATCTGAAAAGGGGCATCAAAGAGGCCAAGCACTGCTACAAGCTTAAGATAGAGGGACACTTTTCCAACGCTGACCCTCGGCGCATGTGGCAGGGCATTCAGGCCATCAGTGACTACAAACCCACTCACTCCACCCCCGCAGCCACTGATGCCAACTTCCTGAACGAGCTAAATGACTTTTACGCTCGCTTTGAAAGAGACAACAGAGAAACTGCCACCAAGCTCAAATCCTCAGCAGACCACCCGCCAATCACACTCTCCTCCACAGATGTCTGCAATGCACTGAGCAGGATCAGCGTGCATAAGGCTGCTGGACCAGACAACATCCCTGGACGCGTACTCAGGGCATGTGCGGAGCAGCTCGCTGGGGTTTTTACAGACATTTTCAACCTGTCTCTTGCCCAAGCAGCTGTACCAACATGCTTTAAATGCACTTCCATTGTGCCAGTGCCAAAACACTCCAGCCCGAAGTCTCTTAACGACTACCGCCCTGTAGCACTCACACCCATCGTAATGAAGTGCTTTGAGCGGCTGGTCCTGGCACACCTAAAAGACTCTCTACCATCCACATTGGACTCACATCAGTTTGCCTACCGTAGCAATAGGAGCACAGAGGATGCAGTTTCCATGGCACTGCACTCTGTGCTCACACATCTGGACAAAAAGAACACCTATGCACGCATGCTGTTTGTTGACTTCAGCTCAGCATTCAACACGGTCATCCCAACTAAGCTAATAGCCAAACTTGGAGACCTGGGCATCAACACCTCCATGTGCAACTGGATTTTGGACTTTTTGACTAACAGACCCCAGATGGTTCGATCTGGCTCCACCTGTTCCACAACCATCACACTCAACACTGGTGTACCACAGGGCTGTGTGCTAAGCCCGTTTCTCTACTCCCTCTTCACCTCCGACTGCAAACCTGTGTACGAATCTAATTCCATCATCAAGTTTGCGGACGACACCACGGTGATTGGTCTCATCAGCAACAACGATGAGACTGCCTATAGGGAGGAGATCAAGCACCTGGCCACATGGTGCACTGAAAATAACCAGCTCCTCAACACCACCAAAACAAAGGAGCTCATCGTGGACTTCAGAAAAGAGTCAAGAGGCACACACGACACCATCCACATCAATGGAATGGCTGTTGAGCGTGTCTCCAGTTTCAAGTTCTTGGGAATCCACATCTCGGCGGACATGTCCTGGACAACCAACACCTCCTGCCTGGTCAAGAAGGCCCACCAGCGCCTTTTCTTCCTGAGGACACTGAGGAAAATCAGCTCTCCTCGACTATCCTGGTGAACTTCTATCGCTGTGCAATAGAAAGCATCCTGACCAACTGTGCTACAGTGTGGTATGGGAGCTGTTCTGTTGCAGAGCGCAAGGCACTGCAGCGGGTGGTGAAAACCGCCCAGCGCATCACTGGGACTCACTACCTGCCATCGAGCACATCCAGAGGAAACGCTGTCTGCACCGAGCTCGCAGCATCCTTAAGGACTCCTCTCACCCAGCCCACAGACTGTTTTCTCTCCTGCCCTCCGGCAGGCGTTTCAGGTGCCTCCGGACCAGGACCAGCAGACTAAAGAACAGCTTTTCCCCCAGAGCTGTCTCTTTACTGAACTCTAACCCTCACTGATCCCACTCCCCTCATATACTGATAAACTCTCCTCTCCCTCCTCACACCTGCCTCCATTTTGTTATTTGCAATGCTATAATGTTCATTTGCACTGCTGACTATTATTATAGTAACAACTGTTTACATATGCGTCTTGCACTACTTACCTGACTGGAATATCAATTTGCACTGCCGACTGTTTATTTGCAGTACTAATTGTTTACATATACATTTGCAATACCGTACTTTAACTGTAATATGCAATTACTTTCCACTGCACTTTCACTCGGATAGCTTCTGTCCAACTTAATTTGCACTACTTTAAATCCATCTGTATATATATTCATAGTACATATTCACCTTTAAACTATGCTTTAGTAATAACCACCTGTAAATTATGTTCATTGTACATATCTGTAAAAAATCTGTTTATAGTAATATCCATCTGTATATTATATTCAGTACATATCTAGCTGTAAATTCTGTTCACAATAATAGTTTTCTGTATATTATATTCATAGGACTAATCTATCTGAAAAATTCTGTTTATAATAGTATTCAATTCTATATTTATTCAGTACATATCCATGTACTGCACTTATGGAACCACTGTATATTCTGCACTTGCTACTATTGCACTTCTGGTTAGACCCAAACTGCATTTCGTTGCCTTGTACCTGTACTTGTGTAATGACAATAAAGTTGAATCTAATCTAATATAATCTATTATTCAATTCTCTAACATTAGTCCTGAAAGGGCAGTTTAAAACTACCCGAGCTGCTTTATTTTGAGCAACTTGCAATTTTCTTAAATTCATTTCCGTTTTACTTGACCAGATAATTGAACAATAGTCCAAATGCGATAGAACTAATGATTCTACTAGTAATTTCATCACTCGTTTGGAATAAATTTTCTACAATGCTTAACAACTCCAAGACTCCTGCCCATTTTCAATAATATTTGATTTATATGACTATTCCAACTTAACAAGTTGTCAACAGTCACACCTAGTAGCTTTACCTCCGAAACCTGTTCTATTACAAAACCCCCCACAGTCAGACTCAACACAAGTGGATCTTTTAACAAATACTTGGATCCCAGCACCATACATTTACTTTTCTCTGCATTAATCACCATGTTATTGTCCCTAATCCAATTTTCAATTAGTCTCAGTTCAACTTTTAAATTTTTATTAAGTTCTACAAGAGTTTGCGCGGACGTATAAATTGTGAAGTCATCTGCATATAGAGCCATGGTGGAATTCTCTAAAACAAAAGGCAGATCATTTGTAAAGATAGAGAATAAAAGTGGCCCAAGGCAACTCCCTTGTGGCACACCACAATCAATAGTCTGTATGTCAGAATTACTCCCATTAATTGTTACAGTAAATTCCCTGTTGGCAAGATAACTTTTAACCCATTCAATAGAGGTTTTTCAAAACCATAACAAATTAACTTTTCCAACAAAATTTCATGATCAAGTACATCAAAAGCAGCACTCATATCTAACAGTACTGTTCCAACAATCTTTTTATTTTCAATATCTCTTATCCAATCCTCAGTTATCTGAACTAAAGCTGTTGTTGTAGAATGTTCCTTCCTATATGCATGCTGATAAACAGAATTTAAATCATTTATACTAAAATACATACTGATTTGTTCAAAAACAATTCTTTCCATAATCTTACTCAGAATAGATAAAATACTAATAGGTCTACTATTTTTTCCTGACAGTGGTTCTTTATTATTCTTAATAAGTGGCACAATTTTAGCTACTTTCCAACTAGTGGGACAAATACCTTTCTCTAAACTTACATTTATTATATAACTTATAGGCCTAGCAATTACATCAGCTACTAATTTCAATAATTTTGCATCAAGGTTATCAGCACCTGATGGTTTCTCTTTAATTACCTTCAATAAATTCTCAACAGTAATACTTACTCTTTCAAAGTCAAATTTGCATGTTTTATTTCCCATTATTTTATTACATATTGTGCTATTATTTAAATAACTTTTTTTACTTAAGTTCATACCTTGTCTTAAAGTTGAAACTTTATCCTTGAAAAACGAACTTAAATGATTTGCAATATCACTGGGTTTAGTCAAAAAGGATCCGGCTACTTCAATAAAGGATGGCACTATTTCAGTTTTTCTCCCCATTATTGTGTTAAGCATACTCCAAATTTTATTACTATCAGATTTTGCCTCTTTAATCTTATTTTCATAATAATTTCTTTTTTTTTGTTCTATTTAATTTAGTAACACAATTCCTTAATTTCCTATACTTATTCCACAGGATACTGTTTCCTGATACAATTGCTTCAGTCTTTAATTCATTTCTCTGCTTAATGTGATCCTTAAGTTCTAAATCTACCCAGGGAGCAGCAATAGTTCTCACAGTAATTCGTCTCAATGGCGCATACTTATCCATGATTGGCATTATTGAACCAGTAAAAGCCTCTAAAGG
>JAZAVI010001961.1:0-26129 GCA_036326025.1 Chrosomus eos | reverse complement strand
CCTTGTCATTACAAAGCCCCGGTTTGCCATTGACCACACTAATGAACGAATTGGATATGCACATCCACCAGGTGTGGAAGCACATATGTGCTAATTTGAAAACGCAGCACTCATGTGTGCTATAAAAGGCAGCAGGTGAGTTCACCTGTCTTCAACAAAAATGGAAGGAGCTAGAAGAAGAAGAAGAAGAAGCAGAAGAAGAAGAAGAGTGAGAATAAGAGGGGGAGTTCAAAGAGGAGGTGAAGGAGGTAGAGGAGAAGGAGCTAGAGGAGGAGGAGAAGGAGGTAGAGGAGGAGGCCCAAGTAGAGGAAGAGGAGAAGGAGATAGAGGAAGAGGAGAAGAAGGATATAGAGGAAGAGACCTAGGTAGAGGAAGAGGAGAAGGAGATAGAGGAAGAGGCCTAGGTAGAGGAAGAGGAGAAGGAGATAGAGGAAGAGGCCTAGGTAGAGGAAGAGGTAGAGAAGGACTTGAAGAGTTGATAGAACCTGAAAAAAAAGACGAGGACCAAATTTGACTCAAGAAATCCGTGCAACACTTATTGACCATGTTATCAACCATGGATTGAAACTGATGGAAGCTGGACAAAGAGATCAACCAAATCTCTGGTTGATACTGCAACTGAAAAGTTACAGTATTCTTGTTGCTTTTACAGTAGTTTTTCTTCAGAGTCAAACTGTATGTACAGTAGTTCATGCAGTAATTTTTATTTGTCTACAGATTTTATTTTTTTCATTGATTTCATTGTTGGTTGATTACTGTAACTGATTATGGTAAAAAATACTGTAAATAAATACTTGAAATATGAGTCTGCAGAAATCAGTGTTGTGCAGTGCTTGGTAAGTTTATAGTAGGCCTATTTGTGTACATTCTCCCTATATCTCAAACTAATCATGAAGAATGTTGTGAGTTTGTCACAATTTTTTTCCATCTAAATTATCCCTTACATAACAATGTCTGGCCAAAAAATTGTTTTTTTTTACAAATGTGTTTTTTATTTATCACAGCAGTGTGAAACTGGCTGCAATAGTGTCTGATCATTGAGGACAGTGTTGGTTAAATGAAAACTAAAAGCGTTTTCACAAATATGTGTATATCTTTTGACTGAAGTGTGTATGTTTTGACAGAAGTGTGTCATTTTGCAAACAATCTAGGAATTATGCAAATTGAGTGTGGTGTTTGGATAATTGTGATTCTATTTGGAAAAAAAGAACCCGGTTTTCAAAATTGCGTGTAAACAATTGAAAAAAACTGTAATTGAAAATCTAGAGGGGAGGTTTTACTATAAGCCCTTGGGGGTTTCTTACCTCTCCTGCATAATCCATATGTATTGTTTTAATATCTATTTGTTTTGTTGTTGTGCTAAATAAAAAATAAATAAAAAAAAGAATTAGATTTTCTAAAGGGTTGTTGTTAACCTGATATTTTTTTGGAACAAAATGCACATCAGTAGAGCAGTGCAGCACCTGTAGGCTACAGAGTGCACGTTCCCAACAGGGAAAGCATGAAGCTTACTTGACAACAACAGTTTATCAATATCGTACAGAATAGAAATAACCGGTAACACTTTACAATAAGGTTCATTAGTTAACATTAGTTAATGTATTTACTAACATGAACCAACAATGAGCAATACATTAGTTACTGCATTTGTTCATCTTTGTTAATGTTAGTTAATAAAAATACAGCTGTTCATAGTTTGTTCATGTTAGTTCACTGTGCATTAACTAATGTTAACAAATACAACCTTTGATTTTGATAACTTATTAGTAAATGTTGAAATTAATATTAACTAAGATGAATAAATGCTGAAGAAGAATTGTTCATTCTTAGTTCATGTTAACTAAGGTAGTTAACTATAGGATGTATTTTTCTTCGGTTTCAGAAGCAAAACAATATGTTAAGACATTGCCTTAAACTGGCTGGTTGGTGACCTGTGTTGTTATTCGAATAGACTTTGAGAACTGTTTTTTTTTTTTTTTTGATGAAAGAGAGAAAAAAAGAAAAAATTATTCATGCATACCCAGTGACTGACTAATTATTTATAGTCATAAATGTGGTTGTTGAGATTACCATCATATGGTACAAATGTGTCAGTTTGTGCCCTACATAAATCTACTTGTGGTTGTGAGTGGGTGTGGAAGTGAGGGTGTGTGTGGGTGTAAATGGAGCAAGGTGCAAAAGAGAGTGCATCTAGGCAGGTGTGTATGTATTCCTTTTGATTTTTTGTTGTATTTAGGATTGAATGCTTTATGTGTATATGCTTTGTCATGTATGTTGGATGTAGGACTAGGTCTATCGCTTTTGGATGGGTTTGGATGAATTTGATTATCTTGATGGGGAGGTTCGGCACTGCAGTGACATTGGTGCATATATCACTTGCAAGCAATATGACCTAGAAAATCTTAAAAACTTAACTATGAATAACAACTTCTCGGTGGTCCATATTAATATCAGAAGCCTAGCTAAACATTATGATCAATTAGTGTCAGTGCTGTCTGAATCAGATTGTAGTTTTGATATAATTGCTTGCAGTGAAACCTGGTTAAATGATAGGTCATACTGTGATTCTTTCAACCTTAAGGGCTATAAACTTTATTATAAGAACAGATTAGGTAGAATGGGTGGAGGTGTGTGTCTTTATGTTAATTCAAGATTCCAGGCCAATGTCTGTGACAATTTGACCTTGGATGATGAACAAACAGATTCATTGTTTATCGACATAAGTATTAATGCAACCAGTAATCTCATTGTTGGCATAGTGTTGGCATAGTGTACCCCCCCCATCGATGTGAACCCTATTACTTTTACTAGTAATTTTGAGAAAACTCTTTTTGATATAAATAAGAAAAATCACAACTGTATAATCCTTGGGGATTTTAATATAGACATCTCTAGAGAAAGTCCTATTAAAAATGATTTAATGAATACTCTTTACTCCTCCTCCTTTATACCAACCATTAATAGATATACTAGAGAAACTCACTCATCCAAGTCTATCATTGATAATATTATTACAAATATCCAAAATTCGAGGTTGGAGTCAGGTGTGGTTATGACTGATATAACTGATCACTACCCAATTGTGCTATCTCTAAGCCTGGCATCCAAACCTCCATCTAACCGTCGTAAGATAAAGATCAGTGTCTTGAATGAGAGAACACTACAGCAGCTCCGTGATAACCTGGAGAGTAAGGGTTGGACTAGTGTATATGAAACCCGTGATCCTGAGACTGCCTATGACAATCTAGTTCAGGATTTAACGGAGTCCATCCATAATAGTATTCCAATGAAGACTGTCATATGCAGAAATGACGATCCTCACCCTTGGCTTACTCAAGGGATTCTCAACTCTATCAAACGTAAAAATAAACTTTATAAGCTCTACAGGCAAATCCCAATGACGACAACAAAAGTAAATATTTTAAGTTTAGAAATAGATTCACTCATATTATGAGGAAGAGTAAACAAAATTACTATACTGAACATATAAATGCAGCCCAAGGTGACTCCAAAAGGACCTGGGCTGTGTTGAATAAAGTTCTAAATAGAGGCCAGAAATCAGCTGTGTCACCAGAATGTTCGAATTACAATTCACTTTTATTAGCTGATAGTTTTAACGATTACTTTGTTGCATTAGGCGAAGATCATGCCAAAAAAATCAGACCTTCCAATGAATCCTCTTTTAGACACTATCTCTATGGAAATTACATGCAATCTTTCTTTATGAAACCTACTGACAAAATTGAAATTCATAAAATTATTACAGATTTGAAGAGGTCTCACACGGGAGGAGCTGATGTAATATGTAGTAATATTCTGATTGCTGTTGCAGACATAATAGCAGAGCCACTTACACACTGCATTAACCTATCACTTCTGTATGGCATAGTGCCAAGTATGACAAAAATCGCCAGAATTACTCCTATCTTTAAATCAGGTGACAAAAATAATATGGGCAATTATCGTCCAATTTCTGTTCTTTCATCTCTGTCTAAGGTATTAGAGAGAGTAGTAAACATTATATTAAGTCATTATTTGGATAAGCTTCATATTTTAGTAAGTTCACAGTATGGTTTCAGGAAAGAGAACTCTACCTTCATGGCTATCCTAGATCTTGTTGAAAAAAATCAACGATTCTTTAGATCAGGGTGATTGTGGAGTAGGTGTTTTCCTTGATCTATCCAAGGCATTCGACACTATTGATTTCAATATTCTTTTAGAGAAATTACATCATTATGGTGTTAGAGGAGTAGCTCTTAACTGGTTTAAAAATTACCTATATGGTCGGAAACAATATGTGATGATCAATAACCATATATCTCAAATGAAAGAACTTAAATATGGGGTTCCCCAAGGCTCAATATTGGGTCCATTACTTTTCAATATATATATATAAAAATGACTTCCTCTCAAGTTTTTCAAAAGGTGATGTTTGCAGATGATACCAATTTGTTTTTGTCACATAAAAATTTGAGTGATTTGCAAATTATTTTAAATGAAGAACTACAAAAAATTGTTATCTGGTTCAGGTGTAATAAATTATCACTCAACATTAAAAAAAACTAACTATATAATGTTTCAATCGAATATAAGGGCATCGGCCACAAAACAGTTTTGCCTCAATGTAGGTGATGAGGAGATACTACCAACCACTTCTACAAAATTCTTGGGGGTTCACATTGATAAATGTTTAAACTTTAAATGCCACATTGATTACTTGACACAGAAGCTTTTTAAATATGTTGGTCTGTTCTTCAGAATACGGCATTATCTTCCATTACCTGCTCTTCTTACCTTGTACAAAACCTTGTTCGAACCTCACATTAGTGATTGTAATGCAATTTGGTGCAATACATACCCGAGTCATTTAAATAAATTAATAAGTCTACAAAAGAAGATAATACGAGCTATATCGTGGTCTTGGTATAACACTCCTACAAGACCCCTCTTTCACCGCTTAGGTCTTCTTCGGCTTACTGTGTTGAACATCTACCACAATGCGTGCATTATGCACCAAGTAGTTAATGTTACAAACAGCAGGCTATCTCAGCTCATTCCAATTAGTAGTCCGCTTCATGCTCATGCCACCAGGAATAAACATCTGATCACTGGTAAAACCAGAAGACTTAAAAGTGCAAATTTAAGCATTGCAAGTAGAGGCCCAAAGATTTGGAATGAGCTGGATAGCAGGCTGAAGGTGAAAACTTTAAGAAAACACTAAAAAAGGAACTTCTACGTTTATATCTATAACCTTGTCTGTATCCTACCTAGACTACAGTTGATCCTAAAAGCACTGTCCTGATCTACTTTATGTGTGTCTTTGTTGTATTGTGTATTTTGTATGATTTTTTGTTATATGAGTGGTGTCTAGTTTAAATATTTGTTGGTAATGTATTATTTTAATATGTCTCAGGCTCTCAATCATAAGCTTTGGATAGCTTCTCTGGGAGACCTGATTCACACATGACTGTATTTGCCATTTGTTCTGTCCCATTTGTCTTGAATTTATGTGTGGGTGAAATAATAAATGAAATGAAATGTTAACTAACGAACCTTATTGTAAAGTGTTACCATAGTTACTTTTAACCCTCTGGGGACCAAGGTGTTTTTGGGGCCCTTGGGATGTTTTGACATGCACTGACATTTGTGCTTTTTTCAGTTATTTATAAACATGTTAATGGCAAAGGTGTAAATTCACTCTATATAGCACAGACGGGGCTACCATAATATGTGAGCAACATGTATGTACATGTTTGTATTTTTGAGAGAATATTATTTATGCGTGGTTATTGAAAAAACAAAAAAAAAAGTTTCTGAAATAAGGCCACAAAACACATATTGATTATTTCTTCACAAGACTTTTGAAAATTGTATCACATAGTCTAGAATATTTGCTCCAAAACTATGTGAGAATCATCCTGACTACTCATTCAGATAAGTCAATCAGTCCCTCCAGAAAAACGCGATTATGCGATCGCTGAATTCAATGCAAAATCAGCCAAAGTCCGCATATTTATGCGGGGGTCGCATTTTTTCAAATAGTCCGCAATTTCGCCGCATAAATTGCTGATTTCCGCGCAAAATATGCGGGGCTTGCATGATTTCATAATCCCCGCATTTTCGTTGCAAAAAGTCACATATATATCTTAGCAGAAAGTTGAAAAATGTTGCGTTTGCTTCACACAAGAGCAGCCATTTCCCCCTGTTGGCATGGGAACGTTATGAAGTTACGTAATTACGCGACGGGAACATCATCGAAAAGCTGTAAAACAGGAGCACACTTTATTTTTAAACATTTAAGAAGAAAAATATGGATAGCTCACAGCTGAAGTTATTGACAGACTCACGGAGGCGATTGGCATCTCACAGATCGCACTTTATTCCCAAATCGAACTCGTATAACTGTCTGTCATACGTTCTACCGTCCACATCGTTACTTAATAAACAAAATAAAATAAAAGAAGTAGCATCAAACATCGAACATGGGGTGTCTACTGAACACTGTTCGAGGCGCATGGCGGCAGACAGTGAGCGCACAGCTCTTAAAGGGGCCACACCTTAGTTCTACTTGTTACAGTCTGGAATAAAACAAAATGAGAAATTAAATATTTCCAGCACTTTCTGTGATGTAGTATGCTTGCTTATCATAGGAAGTAATAAGAAATGACTCTTTACATTAAGGTAGTAGCCTAGTGAGAACAGGGTGTCCGGGGAATCACTTTTTTTTTCTCTTTTTCATCAAACCGCAGTTTTTGCAAGTTTCCGCAATTTTTGCAAGTTCCCGCAATTTTTGCAAGTTCCCGCAATTTCATCGCAAAAAATTGCACAAATATCCCGCATATTGCATCGCATTTTTAAAGAAAACGGGCCGCGTAATCAAGGATTTTTGCCCGCAACAATCACAAAAAAACTTTTTCTGGAGGGACTGGTCAATAAAGTCTTTTAGATTGTGTATGACGTGTTTTGTTTTAGAAAGCTTTATGCGAGGAGGCGTGATCTCTCATTAATATGTGTGGCATTTCACACCTGAAAAAGACAAAGACCCTCCCATAATTGCCCTATTAGGTGCTATCAGGCCATATCATTATGAGGAGCATTGCACATGAGGAGATTTAAAAAAAGAATGGCTTTTAGATTGTTTGAATTATTCACAACACACACACACACACACACACACACACACACACACACACACACACACACACACACACACACACACACACACACACACACACACACACACACACACACACACACACACACACACACAGCTTAGAATAAGGGAACACACCCATGCTAAAGTTGACTAAAAAGAGGAATAAAAAATCTTAATCCCTTAATTAAAAAAATGAGGAAAACTCCAACCTTTAGGGACATGAATAATATCCTTGAAGTCTTTGTGAATGAATAATGTATCGCAAAGTTCAAAGTTAGAGTTGGAAACATCTTGAAAAGAAAATAGTCTTTTTCCATAAATGTCTTAGTTTGATCATACATATTTCAAAGTTGAGGATTCATTATTTTGATATAGCTTGCATTGGAACAAACACTATAACATCTTAGTTGATTAGTTTATTGACAAAACATACTATATATTTAACATATGAGCAGAAACTCCTAATTTGATGTCTATTTTAGAGTAAAAACTTTATCCAAAACTAGTCAACGAAATGTCTTCTATTTCGTCTGTAGCAGTGCGTATCTGTGCGTTCATTCACACACACACACACACACACACACACACACACACACACACACACACACACACACACACACACACACACACACACACACACACACGATTCACATTTAAACAGTATGCTATTTTTCCGTTTACAGAAACTAACATTATTCTATATCACGATTAGAACAAAGCACAGGAATAAAACACTTACACTTCTCCTCTCGCTCCTCGAAGTGAAAATAAACCAGCACTTGTTCTGAGGTAATCCCAGGATTGTTCCTCATATAGCCGCGCAAGACGACAGTAGATTAATCTGACTAAAAAATTTAGTGTGTTTTCAGAGTTTATGGGCGTTTAAGCGTGTCAATGTGTTGCTCATTAGCGATCATTAGCGTTTGAATAGCGCGTGCTCTCCGTGGGCGTGTCACATTACAGAGATAATAAGATGAGAGAAAGATAATGAGAACGGCTGACACGTCTCTCTTTTTATATAGATGACATAAACGGAGAATATTTATTTTAGTTTTAAATCGGATCATTTAAAAGTACAAACTCAAATGATTTAAAATATATATTGCTTATGCCTGGGTGAATAGTATTCGCTGAGTTTTGTTTAAGTTTAGAAACGTGCTCCAGAAAAAAAGTTCATGGTGACTGAGAGGCAGAACGCACACCCTGTTAATATTCTTTATTTTGCAAAAGCACAATATTTTATTTCGATTGTATGTGGGCACATAAAAAAGTAGACATTTAACAGTTTATTTTCTCATATTTCTTAACTCTATATGACCAGAAATGATGGTAGCACTTTAAGTCTATTTTTCTGCTATGTGAAAAAAAACGAGCAAAATGCACGGGTGCGTTCTTGGACCCCAGAGGGTTAAACACGAAAACGAATCGTTTACCTAACGTAACCTCGGTTCTCTCTAGATGAGGGAACGAGTATTGCGTAAGCTAGCTTACGCTACGGGAAAGATTCCATCTTTCTGAGAAATTGAAGCCAAAAATTATCCTACAATTTTGTATCCATTGTCAACGCAGTTCAGCTGCAGCAGACCATGAGAGGGCTAGCTAGCCGCTCATTGGTTCGCTCACGGAGAACTGCTTAAGCCTATGAGGGAGCGCGAGTGAACCCGCGACCAATGAGAGTCTGACTCGCTCTCAATACGTCACCGCCCACCGAAACGGGTGTGGACGAGACTATAAATATCCCGAAATAGGCTGAATAATCTGGTTTTTTCATATACTGAAGCGAAAATCGCCAGTAGCACAAGCACGGCCAGGAACGCAATACTCGTTCCCTCATCTAGAGAGAACCGAGGTTACGTTAGGTAACCGATTCGTTCTCTTACGAGAGGTTCTCTCGTATTGCGTAAGCTAGCTTACGCTACGGGAACCCCTGGTCAACGCCGTGCGTGCTAAGCATCCACTATTAGTCCCAGGGGGGACCCCGGGGAACTCTGTAAGTGGGAATGAATATATGTAAATGTGACAAAAGGCCAGCGGAGCGGGCCGGTGACTGTGTAGTACATAAGCACATTATAGAGAGGGAACAGAACGAACTCGGTCTGTGTAATTAACCCCCTATAGTGCAGCTCAACCAGAAGAGCTGAAACATACTAGACTGCTAGTAGTTTAGCCTGCAAGGCGGGTACTTCCAGATTGTAAAATCTGACAAAGGTGGAGGGGGAAGCCCATCCCGCTGCCACGCAAATGTCGTGAGTGGAAATTCCGCTGGACCATGCCCACGATGAGGCCATGCCTCTAGTGGAATGAGCCCTGATGCCCAGAGGGCATGGCAGGTCTTTAGATGCGTATGCTGCTGCAATGGCATCAACAATCCATCTAGATAGGGACTGTTTCGAAGCGGCCAACCCCCTGGTGCGCCCACCGAACGAAACAAAAAGCTGCTCGGATCGTCTGACCGGAGCAGTGCGAGTAACGTATAATCTCAGGGCCCTGACCGGACATAGGAGATTAGTATCAGATTCGCTATCGGATGCAGGCAGAGCCGATAGGGATATAACTTGTGCCCTGAACGGGGTGCCGATCGCTTTGGGGACATAGCCATGCCTAGGTTTGAGAACGACTAAGGAGTCATTAGGTCCAAACTCAAGACAGGACGCGCTGGTGGACAGCGCGTGTAGGTCTCCCACCCGTTTTACTGACGCGAGCGCGAGTAGAAAAACGGTCTTTAGCGACAGGTACTTTAGGTCCACGGTGTTAAACGTTCGAATGGGGGAGCTTTCATAGCATCAAGAACTATGGAAAGGTCCCAAATCGGCACCGAAGGGGGGCGAGGGGGGTTCATCCTTCTAGCTCCCCTGAGGAAGCGGACTACCAACCCATCTTTGCCCAGTGACTGGCCGCGCCGGGGTTCAGCAAAAGCCGCGACGGCTGCCACATACACCTTAAGAGTGGACGGGGATCTGCCCTTGTCCAGCATCTCTTGGAGAAAATTTAGCAAGGAGGGAACCTCGCATAACCGTGGGTCCAGACCCTTTTCGGTGCACCACTCTGAGAACACAGACCATTTTGACGCATAGAGCCTTCTGGTAAAAGCCGCTCTAGCCTGCATGATCGTGTTTAACACTCCCTCTGGCAAAGCAACGGGTAGTTGTTGAGCACCCACGCATGTAGCGCCCAGCGCTCTGGGTGGGGATGCCAGATCGTGCCGCGAGCTTGGGAGAGGAGATCTGCTCTGACTGGAATGGGCCACGGCGCTGTCTGTGACAGCTGCGTGAGCTCCGGAAACCAAGTCTGACCCTCCCAGCACGGGGCTATGAGGAGCACCGAGTGCTGCGCTTCTCTGATTCTCTGAAGCACCTGTGGTAGCAGAGAGACCGGAGGGAAAGCATAAAGCGGGCGGCTGGGCCAGGTTTGGGCTAGCGCGTCTTCGCTCCATGAGAAAAATATTGGGCAGTGGGTGTTCTCCGCCGAGGCGAAGAGGTCCACCTCTGCTCTGCCGAATAAACGCCACAGTTTCTGAACTGTAAGAGGATGCAGGGACCACTCCCCGGGGGGAGTGGGGTTCCTGGACAGGCTGTCTGGACCGTCGTTCAGATGTCCCGGCACGTGCGTCGCTCTGAGCGAGAGCAGGTGACACTGAGACCAAACTAAGATGCGTTCTGTCAGCTGGAAAAGATTCCTGGATCTGACTCCGCCCTGACGGTTTATATAAGAGACCATGGCTATATTGTCCGAATGGATCAGCACGTGGTGGCCCTGAATGCGCGGGAGAAAGCGCATGAGCGCGTTCTCGACCGCCAACATCTCCAAACAGTTTATGTGTAGGAGGCTCTCTTGAGCTGACCAGGGGCCGAAGGCCGGTGAGCCCTCGCAGACCGCTCCCCAACCCGTGTTGGAGGCGTCTGTCGAGATGACTTTTCGGCGTGAAACTGTCCCCATGGAAACGCCCCGCTGAAACCATTCTGCCACTGACCATGGTTGCAGAGCTGTGATACAGGTCTGCGTTACTTTTATCAGCTGGTGGCCCGTGGTCCACGCTCGGTGAGACACACTGCTCCTCAACCAAAGCTGAAGCGGGCGCATGCGCAGTAACCCCAGCTGGAGCACCGCGGAGGCTGAGGCCATACAGCCCAACGCTCTCTGAAATGTTTTCAAAGGCGTGAGTCTGTTCATCTGAAAAGATGCGGCGAGACGCTGCACACGGTGCGCACGCTGCGTTGACAGACGCGCCGTCATCGTGACCGAGTCCAGCTCTATACCCAAGAAGGAGATAGTCTGACTGGGTTGTAGTACGCTCTTTGTCCAGTTGACAGAGAGGCCCAAAACTTTCAGATGGTCGAGGAGAACTGTACGATGAGACAATAACTCTCTCTGAGATTGTGCCAAAATCAGCCAGTCGTCCAAGTAGTTCAGTATTCGCAGCCCCTGACTCCGCAGGGGGGCGAGCGCTGTATCCATGCACTTCGTGAACGTACGGGGTGCCAGGGATAGGCCGAACGGTAGGACGGTGTATTGATAAACCTGGCCTTCGAAGGCGAAACATAAGAATGGCCTGTGAAGGGGATTTATCTGGATCTGAAAGTATGCAACTTTCAGATCTAGTGATATGAACCAGTCCCCCTGGCGCACATGCGCGAGGAGTTTTCTGATAGTGAGCATTTTGAACGGTCTCTTCATGAGAACCTTGTTCAGCGATCTGAGGTCTAATATTGGTCTGAGACCGCCGTCTTTCTTGGGGACAAGAAAATAACGGCCGTAAAACCCCGACTCGCTCATAGCCAGAGGCACCCTCTCTATAGCCTTTTTGCACAACAGAATTGCTATCTCTGAACGGAGCAGCGCGTCACTGCTTCTGGGTTCACAGTAGTTTCTAGCCGCGCTCGGAAGCGAGGAGGGCGGCGGCAAAACTGTAAGCGATAGCCTAGCTTTATTGTGTTTAACACCCACTGCTTCCCCGCTTTGAAGCGTGACGCTAGGGGGTGAATGGCTACATGGTCCCCGTCGCTGCACTTCGCGGGCTGCGTGAGCGCGCTGATAGTGTTTACAACAGCGGGACATACACTCGGAGAGGAGTTTATGGGCCCTGTAACAGAGTGAACAGAGGTGAGACGCGCACACGGGCTTGTGGGCGCGCTTATACACTCTGAGACTCGAGCGGGCTTGGCCCGCTTTATGAGAGTGGACTCTGTGTGAGACAGGGGAACTGGAGTGTCTTTGTGTATGAGTGAACACAGTGTTGTGGGCACATTCTCTACACAAGTTTATGGACCGTGTAACAGAGGTGGGACGCGCGCACGGGCTCGTGGGCGCGCTTATGTACTCTGAAACTCAAGCGGGTTGGGACCGCTTTATGAGAGTGGACCCTGTGTGAGACACGGGAACAGGAGTGTCTTTGTGTATGAGTGAACACAGTGTTGTGGGCACATTTTCTACACAAGAGGCTTTTACTCTCTTTTTGAGATTTCTCTGGGACGTCGTAAACACAGCGTTTTGTGTATGAGTGAACACAGTGTTGTGGGCACATTTTCTACACAAGAGGCTTTTACGCTCTTTTTGAGATTTCTCTGGGACGCCGTAAACACGGCGTTTGTGCTCATGCAAGCGGGAAGGGATACCGGCTTGGTAATGGCGGGGTACACTGCTGTAGTAGCCGCGTGAGCGGGGACTAACAGAGGGCGAAACTTTGACGGCGTTCCGGCCGCGGCGGGAGAGCGCCGTCTTTTTCTCAACCACGCTAGGCAGACTTCGAGTAATCAGTTTTCAGCGCCATCCTCTGCCGAGGCCCCCTGGGGGGGCGGCGGTCTGTGGCGGCTGTCAGCGCGAGGGCGGCCGCCCTGGTGTCGCTGAGAAGTCTGACTGTGTTTAGCTAGGCGCTAGGGTGGGGCTCGTGCAGGAGGCTGGTCACGTGAGCGGCCTGCAGAGGAGCTAGCGCGACGAGGCAGAACAAAATTCGCGGGAAATCCTCAATCCGCGACTGAAGGGGGATTTTTTCCCCCGCTCTCGTCCCATTCACGAAGTACCTCACTCTGTAGTAGACATGGGGTGCAGAAGCTGCTTGGCCGGCGGCTGAAAGCTTGAAGTCGCACTGCAGGCTTTAGCGGGTAGCACAGGTGATGAGCGCCATCTCGCGGAGGGCGGCATAGACGTGCGGCGACCAGGTCCTCTACAGGGGAAATGGAGATAAAGCCCTTCTCTGCGGCTCCGTCCACAACGCGACGCGGGGTGGAAGAGTCAGAGCGAGTTCTAGCAGAGAGCGGGGCGTTCCAGGACTTCGTGAGTTCTGCGTGCAGATCATGCAGAAAGGGCGCAGCCCGTTTAGCGGCGGGAGTCGAGCGCTGGTGGAAGTAGCTGCCGTCCATGCGGTTGATGGTCTGCTCGGGGGAAGGAGACCAATCGAGCCCGAGGCGTTTAACGGCCTGTGAGAGGAGGCGCATTAATTCCTCCTCGATTCCAGCGCGGGTCTCGGTTGATTCTCGGGCCGAGGAGGCGTGAGAATCGGACCAATCCTCACCGTCTGAAGCGAGAAGCGAACATGTCTCCTTGGTGTCCGCGGCGTCAACGGAGGCAACAGAGCGGCCACTCGGCGGCAGCTGATGAACGCTTCCGGCTGGGGGGTCCGGCGGCCTCTGAGAGCGGCGTTTCTTTCTCCGCGGCGAAGTCAGAGGCGGCACGGAAGCATCTTAGTGGCCGAAGTCGAGCCCGCGGGGTCAACAATGGCATAGTTTCGCAGAGCTCGCAGCCGCCACAGCGGGGGCAAGCTCGGCGTGCTCCAATCCGAGGCAGAGAGCGCAGAAGAGGTGGCGGTCCCCAGCCTCGAGGGGAGCGCGGCAAGAGCCGCCAGAAAATTTACGAGACATCTTGAAAAAGACGCTCGCTCTTTTAGATACAACAATATATAGGAAGCATTTTTGTAAAAAGGATACAATCCGTCGGATGGCGCTAGCTCACAGGACGGCTGAAGGTGGCGAAGACGGCCGGCTTCCTCAGTCTCCCAAACGCTCGCTAGAAGGTGCCTTTTCAACGACGGCGGCTTCTCTCTCAGGATCAGCAGATGCAGGTGCGTCGCTGAAGGATGAAAAAATCCGATTATTCAGCCTATTTCGGGATATTTATAGTCTCGTCCACACCCTTTTCGGTGGGCGGTGACGTATTGAGAGCGAGTCAGACTCTCATTGGTCGCGGGTTCACTCGCGCTCCCTCATAGGCTTAAGCAGTTCTCCGTGAGCGAACCAATGAGCGGCTAGCTAGCCCTCTCATGGTCTGCTGCAGCTGAACTGCGTTGACAATGGATACAAAATTATAGGATAATTTTTGGCTTCAATTTCTCAGAAAGATGGAATCTTTCCCATAGCGTAAGCTTCAGCCGTCCTGTGAGCTAGCGCCATCCGACGGAGTGTATCCTTTACTCAGAGTTATTCCTTTATTGTATCTAAAAGAGCGAGCGTCTTTTTAAAGATGTCTCGGAAATCCTGCGGCTCCTGCCGCGCTCCCCTCGAGGCTGGAGACCGCCACGTCATCTGCGCCCTCTGCCTCGGACCGGAGCACGCCGAAGTCGCCCTCGCCGATGGCGGCTGCGACTTCTGCGATTCAATGCCTATGTTGACCCTGCGGGCTCGACTGTTGGCCGCTAAAAATGCTCCCAAGCCACCTCTGTCTGCGCCGCGGAAGAAACGCCGCGCTCAGAGGCCGCCGGAGCCCCAGCAAGAAGCGTTCATTCCGCCGGAGCCTGTAGCCTTCCGCTCTCCTTCTCCGCCGCTTCCGGACGAACAGTTGCCGCCGAGTGGCCGCTCTGTTGCCTCCGATGACGCCGCGGACATCAAGGACACATGTTCGCTTCTCGCTTCCGACAGTGAGGATTGGTCCGGTTCTCAGGTCTCCTCGAACCGTGAATCTTCCAGGACTCGCGCTGGCATTGAAGAAGAGCTAATGCGCCTCCTCACACAGGTCGTCGAGCGCCTCGGTCTCGAGTGGTCTCCTCCCCCCGAGCAGACCATCAACCGCATGGACGGCAGCTATTTCCGCCAGCGCTCGACTCCCGCTGCCAAACGGGCTGCGCCCTTCCTGCCCGAGCTGCACGCTGAGCTCTCAAAGTCCTGGAATGCCCTGCTCTCTGCCAGATCTAGCTCTGATTCTTCCACCCGCTCCGCGTTGTGGACGGAGCCGCAGAAAAGGGCTACCTCACCATCCCTCCTGTTGAACACTTGGTCGCCGCACACTTATGCCCGCCCTCTGCTAGATGGCGCTCATCACCTGTGCTTCCCTCGAAAGCCTGCAGAGCGACTTCAAGTTTTCACGGCCGCGCATATTCAGCCGCCGGCCAGGCAGCGTCTGCACTCCACTCGATGTCCGTGCTGCAAATTCTGCAAGGCGATTTGCTGCGTGAGTGGGATGAGAGCGGAAAGAACCCCCCTTCTGTCGCGGATTTGAGGAGCGCCACGGACCTTGCCCTTCGCGCCACAAAGTCTGCTGCTCTAGCCCTGGGGAAATGCATGGCCGCCATCTGTGTGTCTGAGAGACACCTATGGCTCACTCTCGCCGACATGGGAGATTCCGAGCGCGCCGCTTTTCTCAACGCCCCGCTCTCTCCAGCCGGCCTCTTCGGATCTGCCGTCACGGGTATCGTCGACCGCTTCTCCGAAGTACAGAAAGCCTCGCAGGCCATGAACCTCTTTCTGCCTCGTCGCGCTAGCTCCTCTGCAGGCCGCCCACGTGATCAGCCTCCTGCACGAGCCCCACCCCAGCGCACAGCTCAGCACAACCAGAGTGTTCAGCGACGCCAGGGCGGCCGCCCGCGTTCCCGCTCTGACAGCCGTCACAGGCCGCCGCCTCCTCGGGGGCCTCGGCCTAGAATCGCGCTGAAACCTGAGCAACCAAAGTCTGCCTAGCACAGCTGAGAAGAAAAAGACGGCGCTCTCCCGCTGCGGCCGGACCGCCGTCAAAGATTTGCCCTCTGTTAGTCCCCGCCCAGGCGGCTACTACAGCAGTGTTTTCTGCCATAACCAAGCCGGTCTCCCTTCCCGCTTGCATGAGCACAAACTCCGTTTTCACGGCGACCCAGAGAAATCTCAAAAAGAGCATAAAAGCCTCTTGTGTACGAAATGTGCCCACAACACTGTGTTCACTCATACACAAAAGCACTTCAGTTCCCCTGTCTCACACAGAGTCCACTCTCATAAAGCGGGCCAAGCCCGCTCGAGTCTCTGAGTACATAAGCGCGCCCACAAGCCCGTGTGCGCGTCCCACCTCTGTTCACTCTGTTACAGGGCCCTTACACTCCTCTCCAGGTGTAAGTCCCGCTGTTATAAGCATTATCAGCGCGCTCACGCAGCCCGCGAAGTGCGGCAATGGGGACCATGTAGCCATTCACCCCCTAGCGTCACGCTTCAAAACGTGGGAAGCTATTCCGGGAATCTCCCAGTGGGTGTTAAACACAATAAAGCTAGGCTATGGCTTACAGTTTCGTCGCCGCCCTCCTCGCTTCCGAGCGCGGCTAGAAACTACTGTGAACCCAGAAGCAGTGCCACTGCTCCGTTCAGAGATAGCAAGTCTGTTGTGCAAGAGTCGGGGTTTTACGGCCGTTATTTTCTTGTCCCCAAGAAAGACGGCGGTCTCAGACCAATATTAGACCTCAGATCTCTGAACAAAGCTCTCATAAAGAGACCGTTCAAAATGCTCACTATCAGAAAACTCCTCGCGCATGTGCGCCAGGGGGACTGGTTCATATCACTAGATCTGAAAGATGCATACTTCCAGATCCAGATAAATCCCCTTCACAGGCCATTCTTACGTTTCGCCTTCGAAGGCCAGGTTTATCAATACACCGTCCTACCGTTCGGCCTATCCCTGGCACCCCGTACGTTCACGAAGTGCATGTGTAACCCAGTGTAATAATTCACAAGGTTTATTATTTGTTTTATATATGTATGTATTAGGGGTTGAACCGACTAGTCGATTAGTCGACTAGTCGACCTTAATGCAATGCCGCGACGCTTTAAGCTTGACGTCGACTAGTCGCGTTGATCATGTGACACTATGATTGCGCTAATTTTGATACTAACATGTTGCAGACGACAACAGATGAAGAGCCCAGAGGGTTATTATTGCAGCAAGAAAGCAGCATTGGTACATTAAGTGTGTGTAAATACTTTACTAACCCATATTGTTGAAAACGAAAGTAAAACGCACGGTCACTGTTTTACCAGGAAATTGAGTTCAGTCTCTTTATTAAAATCATTAAAACATTGTTTTTCATTTATTCATAACATATTAATGATGTAGCCTACCTCTAATTTACCCGCAATTAATTGGAATATTATTACTTGGATCTGCGCATCACTAATGCGATCATAATCATGATGATGATGATGTAAACAGCGGGCTGTAAATGCCATCCGTAACGCATTCGAGACGGATTTAAATCCGATCGCTCACACCTCTTCAGGAGGAGGTCTGGGCCGCTTAACAGACGAAACTGGACAAGTGTAAATGCATCTGGTTGTTGAAACCACATATAACTTGGACTTCTCCTAACAATGCTAAAAATAAACGTGTGAGAGCGTATTATAGCGATGAACCTGCAACGCATCACCGCAGATGAGCAGCTGATCGTATTCATCAAGCCAACGTGCAAACTATCGCAAATCAAAGTGAAAGTAAATCGGAGACGCTTAACACACAATCATCTTCGTTAAAAGTAAAGAAACAAAATAATCTTAGGCTACTAGTCTCTCGTATTGCGGTCTTTGATTTTGAAATTAGCTGATGATCAATAAAATACAGCGCATTACTGGTGACGTGAAATCAGTTAAATCTGCATATAGCGCGTTGTTTGAAGATCGGATTTATATCCGTTTTGCAAAAACATATTTATGTGTAAATGGAAACGTTTTGATAAATCATATCAGTAAAAACGCATAAAGTGACCAGGTGTAAACGGCCCAATTATGAGCTGTCAGCATCTGTATCATTTTCTGTTAATTAATTGCAAATAGTGGCATATTGCAAAGCAGTCCCATCTCTTGTGTTTTTATGAATGACGTCATCGACTAGTCGACGTCGACTCGACTTTGATGTCATAACAGTCGACTTCAAAAAATCTGAAGTCGTTCAACCCCTAGTATGTATACACATATATAGTTCATGGGCATGTTATAAATGTATATGGTTGTGAATAAGTTATAAGTTGATGGTATATTTATTATTTTTATTATTTTTGAGTTTGGTCATTTCTATTGTTTATCCAATCAAATTCACTTGTCCATGTTGGGTGTCCAATCACTTCTCTAGATTAAGGTGAAGGGGGCGGGATGAATTGAGGGCAAAGTCGAACGAGGAGGAATCGGGAGAGCACGAGGGAGAAGAGCGTGCGCTCATCTGGTGTGATATTGTTTCAAAAATATATAGTATAACTAATGCTATAATGTGTTTCAATAGTTAATGTAGTTAGTGTGTTGTCAAAACGAGAACAGAAACTTAAACTACAGAGACGGTTGGCGAGTCGTCAGCGTGAGGATTCGTGGCAGTTTCAGATGAGGATGATTCCTGATGACTTATGAGTAAAGTGAGTGCTCGGAATTCCTTTGGCCCTGAGGAAATCGCCGCGATCGTGGGTTTGACGGACATCTAGCGTCGGGAGGTGAAACACGCTCTTCTGATTGGATACTTCAAGGTATTTTTGTTGGTTTGCTCTGTGTGGAGTGAAGCGGTCTTTTATTTATTTATTTTTGACCACAACGTACCCCAGCATCAAACAGGCCTGCAACGTGAAAATAAAAGACTTACCTATTGAATAAGGTTAAGTGTGAGCTCATATATTGCCGGCTTAGTATTTGGTTGAAGAGTCTTTTGAGTTTGAGAGAGTTTGGGGACTCAAATTTAAAGTATAAAAAGAAAAAGGGTAACAAATAATTATTTACAAAAAAGTGAATATGTGTATTTGATTATTATTATTTTTTATTCATCTGTGTGAATTGGTGACATTCCTATTTCATAATTGTTATTTTATTTTACTTTTTTTTTTTTGGAAAAAATCCTAAAACTTGACCCTTTTATATTTTATCCAGTAAATTGTTAATTTACTGTATACTTGAGTGTTTTCTGTTTATTAAGTTGAGTTACAAGGGGGATATAAATCTATATTGGGACCTTTTTGGTGAAACAATTTATTAACAGAAGATAAATCCTAAAATCCTTATTCATTATTGTTATGTGGTTTCTATTTTAAAGTTAAGGGACCCAAGGAATTAAGTAACAAACACAGTTACACAGAATAGGTTGAAGTGAGTAAATAGGCACACTTAGCTCACAAAATTGGATAAAACAAAGTTTATTCATACGAACTCAGAGCGCTCCATTATCTATCTATATAGGAAAGGGTTAAAAGCGCTACATAAATTGGAGGCACCGCTGGGATCCTTGTGTGTCCCGTCACAGTTTTGTGCTGTTATAGAAGAAACAAAAATAAGTCTCAGTGATCATCTAGTTTGCACAGTGTGACCATGACTGCTTATTCTATATATCCTGGGCTAGTGGATGAGCTTAAAGGATGGTGTCGAGGAGAAATGCTTAACGAGGCACATGCGCTGATGGTCATTGTCCCTGAAGATGTAGATATTTCTCAAATTGAAGACACCCTCCAATCTGTTAAATGTCTGGGGCGAGTACGTGTGAGAGGACGCATGTACAACAGCAAACTGGATAGTTTGACTGTTTTATGTGAATGCAAAGAAGTTGTAGACCCTTCTAGCGTCCCTCCTGACATACTTCCCACAGGCGGAGTGGTAGCCTGGCCGATTGTCATAGTGACACGAAGTCCAGTTTCAGCCAGTGCTCCCTCTAGTGCAGAGCAGAATGATTCATCTACCACTGTGGATGATGGCAATGTTCAGGAATTGTTGGGCGCACATGATGGCTCGGCTGAGTCTATTATTCGTGCTGTGGGGGATCTGCTATCTAAAATAGAAAAACCAGTGAGCGATAGCGGCAGTTACCGTCGCCTCCGTGTTTTTTCTGGGACTGTGCCAACTCCTGCCGGAGAAGAGCCTTTAGAACATTGGCTGGAGCAAGCTCGTCTTATGGTAGAAGAAAGCGATTGCTCAGATAAAGAAAAAAGACGTCGGATTATGGAGAGTCTACGAGGTCCAGCCTTGGCAATAATAAAAGCTGCTCGTGTAACCACTGCTGATCTCAAGCCAGAACAATGTTTAGAGGCCATTGAAAGTGCCTTTGGTTCTGCTGAATCAGGGGAAGAGCTGTATATTGCTTTTCGGTTGATGCAGCAACAGCCCAGTGAAAAACTGTCAGACTTTCTTAAAAGGTTGGAACAGGCGCTGACCAAAGTCATACAGCGAGGTGGTCTGTCAGTTGCCGCTGCAAACCGTGCAAGAGTGGAACAGTTACTTCGAGGAGCAGTTGCTGCTGATCTTATGCTGGTTAATCTCAAGTTGAGGGAAAGGAAGGAAAATCCTCCATCCTTTTTGGAGCTGTTGAGCGAGATTCGCAGTGAGGAAGAATACGAGGCGTCTAGGGCTAAGCTAAACTCCACTGTGCATAAAATCCATGCTAAAGCAGAAGTAGACAATAAACAGACAGAAATTCAGACTTTGAAAACTGAGTTGAAGGAACTGAAAGCTATGTTTGCTTCTATGGCAGCCACCCCTCATGGAGCTGTGAAAGAAGAGGCGTCTGCTGGTCCAGTCATGAAAGCTACAACCTTAGAAAGTTGTGCAGACCCTGAAGTGACTGCGCTGAAAAAACAGGTGAAGAGATTGCAACAGAAAGTTCAAAGTAAAAAGCCCATTGCCTCTGTTGCCTCCTTACCTGTGGAGACTTCTAGAAATTTTCCTGGTACACATAAGCCGACCACATACAGTGATTCAGATGAATATTACTGCTACCGCTGTGGAGAAAGTGGACACTTTGCGGCAAAATGCAGAAATGCTGAAAACCAAGCTAAAGTTATTCGAAGATTAATCCAGTCACTGAAAAAAGCCAAAAGTGGAGACTTACCTTCATCTGAGCCAAAAGACAGTACAACCAACTGTTCAGTAAAGAGGAGTGCAGTAGAAATACAAAAACATAGGCACCTTCCAGAAGGGTTGGTTGGTCCAACGTCTGTTGTTCAGCTAAAGGTGAACGGACATGAGTGTGACTCCTTACTAGACAGTGGCTCACAAGTAACCATCATTTTCGAAACCTGGTACAAGCAGCATCTGTCTGATGTTCCAATTCACCCTGTCACAGGTTTGGCCATATGGGTTTAAGTGAGTCCAGTTACCCTTACTTGGGTTATGTGATGGTAGATGTTGAGTTCCCTGCCAAAATCACAGGAATTCAGGATACCCTTTCAGTCTTGGCCTTAATCTGTCCGGGACCGTGTAGTCCAGATCAAACACCAGTTATTTTGGGTACCAATGCTAACCTTTTCAAGCGTTTGGCTCGGTTGTGTAGAGAAAGTACTGGAGTGGACATTGCACAAACCTTGGGCATAAATGTGGGTCCATTTTCTGAAGAACTGTCATGTGACCTTGCTAAGATCCCTGGTGAAGACGAAGGAGTGGGCAGTGTAAGGTGGCTTGGTCCTGGCGCTTTGTCCTTGCCCCCAGGAGGGGATTGTCTGGCGATCTGTAAGGTGGAGTTAAATGAACCTTTAGAAGAAGAGGTTCTGTTGGTAGAGGCTTCTCCAGAGGCTACTCTGCCCGTTGGGGTGTTACTGCAGCCCATGGTAGTGCCACATTCTGAAATGGATGTCCATCATTTCCCAGTACTGATGCACAATGAATCCCTGAAGGACACAGTGATTCCAGTAGGAACAGTGGTTGGTCATTTACATCCAGCAGATCCAGTAACATCTGCCCCAAAGACAGGAGAGTTTGATACCAACCTCATTAACTTTGGAGATTCCCCAATTCCTGAGACATGGAAACAGAGGCTAAGGCAGGCATTGTTGGAAAGAGCTAATGTGTTTTCGCTACATGAGTGGGACGTGGGTTTGGCAAAAGGAGTGGAACACCATATTCGGTTATCCGATTCTAGGCCCTTTCGTGAGCGCTCTAGGCGCTTGGCTCCTGCAGATATCGATGATGTTCGAAGACACATTCAGGAGCTTATGAAATCCGGCATCATCAAGGAATCCCGAAGCCCCTACGCCTCCCCTATTGTAATCGCCCGAAAGAAAAATGGAAGCGTAAGAATGTGCATCGACTATCGCACACTTAATGCTCGAACAGTGCCTGACCAGTATACTACTCCGCGCATTGACGATGCCTTAGACTGTTTATCAGGGAGTAGATGGTTTTCCGTCCTTGACCTCAGAAGTGGCTATTACCAAATAGCTATGTCTGAAGAGGATAAGGAAAAAACTGCCTTTATATGCCCCTTAGGATTCTATCAATTCGAGCGTATGCCACAGGGCATTACTGGGGCACCTGCGACTTTCCAACGCTTGATGGAAAAAGCGGTTGGGGATATGAACCTGCTTCAAGTCCTTGTATACCTTGATGACCTGATTGTCTTTGGAAAGTCATTGGAAGAGCATGAAGAAAGACTTCTGAAGGTCCTGGACAGACTAGAAGAAGTGGGACTGAAAGTGTCATTGGACAAATGCCAATTCTGCCAGACCAAGGTCAAGTATGTTGGACATATAGTATCTGCCGAAGGTGTTGCAACAGACCCTGATAAGGTCAAGGCAGTCAGCACATGGCCACAACCAACAGACCTTAAGTCCTTGAGATCTTTTCTTGGCTTCTGCGGATATTACCGTAGGTTCATAGCAAACTACGCTGCAATTGTCCGACCTCTTACTGAGCTCACCAAAGGTTATGCCCCTACCCAGCGAGGTAAAAAGTGGGACAAAGATCGATCTAAGGCTTACCTGAAAGAGTCTGAGCCCTTCGGAGACCGATGGAACCAGTCATGCACCGAGGCCTTTAAGCAGATCCTTCAGTGTCTCACTAATGCCCCAGTCCTAGCTTTTGCAGACCCCTACAAACCCTACATTTTGCATGTAGATGCCAGTCTAAAAGGGCTAGGTGCTGTATTATGTCAGGAGCATTCATCTGGTCTGCAGCCTGTGGCATTTGCTAGTAGAAAACTCAGCAATTCAGAGCAGAAATATCCTATTCACCAGTTGGAATTTCTTGCTTTGAAATGGGCGGTCGTGGATAAATTCCACGATTATCTATATGGAGCTAGATTCACCGTACGTACGGATAATAACCCCCTTACGTATGTTCTTACCACGGCTAAACTTAATGCCACTGGACATAGTTGGCTGGCTGCACTATCCACCTACGACTTTGATGTGTTGTACAGACCAGGCAAGAACAATACTGATGCAGATTTGCTGTCTCGTAATATGGCAGAGGAGGAAAATTCAGAGGGTTGGCAAAGCATCTCTGAGACTGATGTAAGGTCTATATGCCAGCAAGTTCATGTTGACTTAAAGTTCAATGAATCACCTAGGTATGTAGAGCAACTAGCAGCCTCACCTGAGTGTATCCCTGATGCGTATGTGTTCCCTGTTCAACTGGAATGTGACTTCTTGGAGCAGAAATCCATAGCTGATTTGGTGAAAGCCCAAAAGAATGATGTTGTCCTGAGGAAAGTAATTGAAGCTCTGAAGCAAGGGAAGTGGCCTACTGAGGTGAAGGTGAATTCTGAATTGTGGCTCATGAAACGTGAGGAGAATAGGCTTCTAATTAAAGAAGGTTTGCTTTTCCGAAACAGTAAAACACCCTCTGGAGAAGAAGTTTCCCAGCTTGTCCTGCCTGCTGAATTCAGAGAGGAGGTGTGCAGGTTGTTGCACGATGACATGGGTCATCTGGGCATAGAAAGAACCACCGATCTCATCAGGAGTAGATTCTACTGGCCTAAAATGGTTTGCGAGGTGGAACAATACATCAAGAATTGTGGGGAGTGTATTACTCGCAAAACACCATGCAGTAAAGCAGCTCCTTTGCACCAAATTACCAGCAATGGACCGATGGATCTGGTCTGCATAGATTTCCTCTCACTTGAGTCTGACTCAAAAGGAATAAGTAACATCTTGGTAGTCACAGATCATTTTACACGGTACGCTCAGGCGTTTCCCTCAAGGAATCAGACAGCTCGCACAGTAGCCAAGATCTTAGTTGACAAGTACTTTGTGCATTATGGCTTACCTGGGAGAATCCATTCCGACCAAGGGCGAGACTTTGAGTCTCATCTAATCAAAGAGCTCTTGTTACTCTTGGGGATTCGCAAATCTCGTACCACTCCATATCATCCTCAAGGTGACCCTCAGCCAGAGAGGTTCAATCGTACATTGCTCTCGATGTTGGGAACCTTGGGACATGAGAAAAAACGTCAGTGGAGTCAACATGTGGGGTATTTGGTCCATGCCTATAACAGCACAAAATGTGATGCTACAGGGTACTCTCCCTACTATTTGATGTTCGGGAGGGAAGCAAGACTCCCTGTTGATCTTTGTTTTCAAACGTCTGCTGATGGAACAGAGGAAAGACAACATTCTCAGTATGTTGCCAAGCTGAAAAGAGACCTAAAAGAAGCTTATCAACTAGCCTCAGAAGCTTCGAACAAGGTGCACCAACGAAACAAGAGAGCTTATGACAGCAGAGTTACATTCCAGGTCTTGGACATTGGGGATAGAGTGTTGTTGAAGAATCTGGGACTGAGAGGGAAACACAAACTTAAGAGTCGATGGAGTTCTTTGCCATATGTTGTGGTTGACAAAATGCCCAACTTACCAGTGTATAAGGTGAAACCTGAACATGGTAGAGGAGTAAAAACCATCCATCGAGATCACCTCTTACCCATTGGACAGTCTGTGAGAATGCTAGGGAGTCCAGAAGATGCATCACCTGAAAAGGAAAGAAAACATGCAAACTCAAACCAAACACACAAAAAAATGTTAAAAGAAACCCAAAACCACTTACCTGAGTTGACAGAATCCTCAGAGTCAGAGTGTGAAAGATGTAGTGTGCCTTACCAGAAGTACGTGCACAAGTTGTTGAAAAATAAGATGACCAAGGACAGATCTCCTGATGGCAATGCAAATGAGCAAGAAGCTGGTGAAACTGATCAGGAGGAAAGTGATCAGGGTGAGGAAGAATGCACTGACAACGACATTGTTGGTGAATCGGAGTCAGAATCAGAAATTGAACCAGACACTGTGACTATCTCTGAAAGGAAGAGTCCAAGACCAAAAGCGGTTATGCCTACTAATCAGAGATCCCATAGTAAGAGACCTGTGAAGCCTGTTATAAGACTGACTTATGACGAACCAGGAAGAAGTAGTGACCACCCCATTGAAATAGTTCATAGAGGAGTCATTATTAAATTAGGCCAGAGTTAAAATAACAGAATGAACAACGAGGTATAGACCCTAAGGTTTTTGATTTAAATGTCTGATGAGGACATTCAGACAATTAGAAAGGGGAGGGTGTAACCCATGTAATAATTCACAAGGTTTATTATTTGTTTTATATATGTATGTATACACATATATAGTTCATGGGCATGTTATAAATGTATATGGTTGTGAATAAGTTATAAGTTGATGGTATATTTATTATTTTTATTATTTTTGAGTTTGGTCATTTCTATTGTTTATCCAATCAAATTCACTTGTCCATGTTGGGTGTCCAATCACTTCTCTAGATTAAGGTGAAGGGGGCGGGATGAATTGAGGGCAAAGTCGAACGAGGAGGAATCGGGAGAGCACGAGGGAGAAGAGCGTGCGCTCATCTGGTGTGATATTGTTTCAAAAAAATATAGTATAACTAATGCTATAATGTGTTTCAATAGTTAATGTAGTTAGTGTGTTGTCAAAACGAGAACAGAAACTTAAACTACAGAGACGGTTGGCGAGTCGTCAGCGTGAGGATTCGTGGCAGTTTCAGATGAGGATGATTCCTGATGACTTATGAGTAAAGTGAGTGCTCGGAATTCCTTTGGCCCTGAGGAAATCGCCGCGATC
>JAZAVI010001960.1:0-36809 GCA_036326025.1 Chrosomus eos | reverse complement strand
GTCTGCTCTTCTAAATCAAGCCCCGTCTTTTCGTCATTGCGCATGCTCGTCAAACACCCATGACTCAAATGACAAAGGCTCTCTTTGGGTTGATCACTGACTTTTATCAAGAATGAATTTGAATTTTTAAATTAATTTATTTTTTTTTAAAATTATTCTTTTTTTTCATCTCTTATCGACTTTTATTAAGGGAACAGATCACTAAATTGTGTTTAAATTAAATTACCTTTATTTAACCTGTTACACTGGCTCTTCTCAGGTAACGTTACCTTGGCAGTGAAGGCCTCACACTCCTCCGGAAGTTTCTCTGGTTCTTGCGCCGCTCTCTGAGGCAAGAAGTGTGTGAAACACTCCAACAGTTGTCTACACACACGGCTGAACAGCGCCATAATGGATATTATTATAATGAATATCAATTCAATATCTGTCGTCGATATTTCAAAAAGTCTTTCGATCTGTTCTCTCCAATATAACACACCAACAGCAGAACAGAGTCAGAGCTGCAGTTTAGAGATGAAGCTCCACTATGATGTCAGAACATTTAGAACTCTCAACTATTTGAATGTCTACAGAAGCAACACACACACTCACACACACACACACACACACATACAATGGCACTAAATAAAATACTGACCGTTCCCAAACAAGTTTTCCTAACACTCCTCCTTCCCCCAAATATTAAATTGAGATCGTATAAATAAATGGAGTTTCCTTTAGTTTACAGTTCACTTTTAAGAAACAATAGTTTTAGTAAAACAGTTTTATTATGAATATTATTACAGATTAAAATTACTATTTCTATTTATAAAATGATAGATATTGTTTATATATTAAATACATATTTTAATATATTCAATTATATTAAATATATATATATATATATATATATATATATATATTAATATTTCAAATGTAATTCGGCAAAGCTGAATTTTCAGTCACATGATCCTTCAGAAATGATGTGCTTATTTGCTGCTCAAGAAACATTTCTGATTATTATCAAAGTTGAAAAAATATTTCTTATTATTATCAATGTTGTTCTGCTTAATAGTTTTGTGATTCTGTTTGTGAAATTATGCTGTCCTGGTGTCTTCATCTGCTCCCTCTGTATGGCCTTAGTATTGTCTGACACAATACTAAGAGTCATGAATCTTTAAATTTTTTGTTTGCAATTTTTTTATTTACACAGGTAATAAATTAAGAGGATTTTTTATTTACACGGGTTAAAGGGATGATGATGATGATGAGGATCTTCATCAGGAGGAGCTGTAGATGCGGTTGTGCTTGTTGATCCACAAGTGCTTCAGTTTCGGATCATTCCTGTAGCGTTCCAGCAGCAACTCTCTCTCTCTTTGCTCCTTCTCCTTGATTGTTTTCTTCTCCTCCTTTCTCCTCCAGGCCAACAGAAAAAGTGGGAGTTTTCTTGTTCACTTTTCCTTGACGTTCACATCGCGCTGCATTTCATTCTTGGGAATGTCAGGAGAAGCCGTGAAGTCTCCCATTTCACTGGGATCATCCTCGTCTTCCTCAAATCCCTGGATCTCCTCCACTTCACTCGCCCACTCTTCCTCCTGCACCTCTCTCTCCTCCTCTTCCTCCTCCTCTTCCATCCAAGCAAACATCTTTCCCGGTTTGGCTTCGGCCTCCGGCGTTCAGGAGCGTCTGAGTGAGTCCCGGAAGTTTTTCCCGGTGAACTCCACGTACTCGTTCTCCTCATCCTCGATGTCCACCAGCACGAGTTGTGGAGACGGGGAAGAAGGGAACGGATGAGGCTTCCGGCTGGGAGGACGTTCGGGAGAACACACTCGTCTCAGGGAACATAGCTCATCCGGTGCAGGACTTGGACGTGGAGGAAGACGTTTGAAAGGACACACTCGGGATGAAGAACGTTTGAGGGAATCAACTTCATCGTGATCCTCTTGAATCATGGAAAACTCCTCCTCGGATGCAGGAACTGGTTTCTGAGGATGAGTCTGTGGTTTTGTCACTGGCGGCAGGAGTTTGAAGCGAGCGGATGGAAGAGCGACGTGTTCGGAGACACTGGGAAACATCTTTATGTCTTCCTCCTCCTCTTTCAAAGCTCCTCCAAAGCTTTTGGGGCAAACCTGACCTGTTGAAAAGAGATGGTATTCATCCCTCCTGGGATGGTGCTGCTCTTCTCTCTAGTAATTTGGCTCATAGTCTTAGAGATGAAACATGACAATCTGGGGCTCAGGTCAGGAAGCAGACAAACTGGCTAAACCGACCGTCTGCTAGCGGCCTCGCATCACCAAGGTAATATAAATCTCATCACATAGAGACTCTTTCACCTAGATATCATCATATAGAGACTGTGTCTGTTCCCCGAATTTGGAAATCCAAAAAACGTCCAAACCTTTCTAAGGTTAAAAATTTAATTGATGTTTAACAAATAAAAAACAAATATAATACAGATGAGCAAACGATAAGGCTTGGGTTGCTGAATATTCGATCCCTTACTTCAAAAGCGCTCATAGTTAATGATATGATTTCAGATTATAACCTAGATGTGCTGTGTTTGACAGAAACCTGGCTAAAACCAAACGATTACATTACTTTAAATGAGTCCACCCCGTAAGATTACTGTTATAAACATGAGCCTCGTCCGAAAGGCAAAGGGGGAGGTGTTTCTGTAATTTATAGTAATATTTTCAAAACCAATAAGAAATCTTGTTTTAAATATACTTCTTTTGAAGTGTTGGTGCTTAAAGGAGCATTTCACCCCTGGGAACCTTGATCTTCATTGAAAGTGGGTCATATATGTATTCGAAATCTGTCAAAATTTTCAAATTTGGTGCCTTTTTGACCGAGTTATGACAGAAAGTAACTTTATAGCGCATTAGTTTGGTAAACCACATTTCCCACAATGCAACGCGTTTGAACAGCTCCAGAAGCCACTCCCAGTAATCCAGAACGCGGCATTACTGCACAAACAGTTCACTGTTGACGTTACGTTTTAAACGGGAATCATAACGTGACAATGCTTTAAGATATTGTTTATATTTGACAAGATTAATATACATGTAAAAGACTTACTTTACAGTCAGGCGTCCATTTCTCCCTGCTGGCTTCGGCTGTCGTTTCCAGTTAATTTTCGGGATGCGGAAATATAGCTATATCTAGGACGCCTCTGTCCATATGCGGTGCGAAACTCGGATGGTTCACAACACAACACTCCATGTCCGTGTCTGCCTCAGACAGACTCTAGCTCGGTGTCCATAGGCGCACAGTTTTACAGCACGAGCACCACCAATTCGCTACAGCGCGAGCAAGCCCGGGCTTCTCGTCTGCGCCGGGCTGGTCTCCTGCGGCGGCCGCAGCCGACGCCGCCGCCGCCTCTTGTTCCTCCATCAGCCTCAGCTGCTCTTCGCTATATTGTGGCTCGTATAAATAGCCACGAACATCAGTTTCGAGCAAAAGATTTTCAAAATCCTCGTCTTCCATATCGTGTGTCGTAAATTCAGCCATTATGGTAAATCTAACTCCTTGAGCGCTTGTTAGCTTAGCTTGCTGTCTTCCAAGCAAGATGGTGGATTAATAGTTTAGTTTCTTCAGGTTTAGTCCCACCCACTGATCTGTAATAGGCCGGTGGGGTGTGTGGGTCCCACGCCCTTGAATAATAATGAGCTAAAGGCTGTAGTTTTCTTAATATGCAATGAAATTTATCTTCCGTCCTATCGTGACGCAAAATGACGATATTTACGTCACGATAGGACGGAAGTAAAACACTTAAATCCTTTTTTCTCCCATCTCAGAAAAAAACAAGCAAAATTCCACCATCATTATAATATATGACTGGGTTTCTAACAATACAAACCTTAATGCAAATGGGTGAAGTGACCCTTTAATGTAAATATATATATAGTGTAAATGATAAATCACGTTTGAGAATTCTGCTGGCTACTGTATACAGGCCACCAGGGCACCATAAAGATTTTATCAAAGAATTTGCTGACTTTCTATCAGAATTAATATTGACTGCAGATAAAGTCCTAATTGTTGGTGATTTTAATATACATGTAGATAATGAAAAAGATGCATTGGGATTGGCATTTAGAGACATTGTAAACTCTATTGGAGTTAGACAACACGTGTCAGGACCTACTCATTGTCGTAATCATACTCTTGATCTAATATTATCACATGGAATCAATGTTGATGCTATTAAAATTCTGCAGCAGAGAGTTGACATCTCAGATCATTATCTAGTTTCGTGTAAAACTTAATTTAGCCAAGGCTGCAAAGCCGACTCCGTGTTATAAATATGTTAGACCTATCACTTCTGCCACTAAAGATTGCTTTATTAATAATCTTCCTAATCAGTTTCATCATCTCAGCATCCCGGATAGCTTAGAAGAACTTGATATTGCAACAGAAACGTTTAACTCTCTCTTTTCCAGCACTTTAGACACAGTTGCTCCGCTGCGCTTAAAGAAGATTAAAGAAAATAGTCCAACGCTGTGGTACAACGAGCACACCCGGGCCCTTAAGAGAGCAGCCAGAAAAATGGAGCGCAACTGGAAGAAAGCAAGTATTCTATCTATAACTAGAGGTATTTCGGATTGCGTGGAAGGAGAGCTCGATTGCTTGCAGAGAGGCTTTTAAAGCTGCTAGATCTGCTTATTTTTCAAACCTATTAGAAGAAAATAAAAATAATCCTAGGTATTTATTTGAAACAGTGGCTAAACTAACGAAAAAGAAAGCTTCAAGCTCAGATGTTTCCAAGAAACACAGCAGTAATGACTTTATGAACTTCTTCACTTATAAGATCGATAATATCAGCGACAAAATTATAACTATGCAAACGTCTACTACAGTAGCGCAACAGGGAGTGCAGTGTAGTCTCCATGATGAAAAACTTGATTCATTTGTTGCTATAGGAGAGGAAGAATTTTGCAAACTCGTTAAATCATCTAAATCAACTACATGTATGTTAGACCCTATACCGACTAAACTGTTGAAAGGGATGCTTCCAGAGGTCATAAATCCTCTTCTCAATATCATTAATTCATCTTTGATTCTAGGATACGTACCAAAAACCTTTAAGCTGGCTATGATTAAACCGCTTGTTAAAAAAACGCAACTTGATCATACAGAATTAGTCAATTACAGGCCGATCTCGAATCTACCTTTTCTGTCAAAGATATTAGAAAAAGCAGTATCCTCACAACTGTGTTCTTTCTAGAAAGAAATAATATCTGCGAGGATTTTCAATCACGATTTAGACCGTACCATAGTACTGAGACGGCTCTCATTAGAGTCACAAATGATTTGCTCGAATCATCCGATCGTGGTTGTATCTCTCTATTAGTGTTACTCGATCTTAGTGCTGCATTTGATACTATCGACCACAACATTCTTTTAAATAGACTAGAAAACTATGTTGGCATTAGTGGAATTGCACTAGCATGGTTTAAATCATACTTATCTGACCGTTATCAGTTTGTTGCAGTAAATGAAGAGATGTCTTATCGATCACAAGTTCAGTATGGCGTACCACAAGGTTCAGTACTAGGACCGCTGCTGTTCATTCTGTACATGCTACCATTAGGAGATATAATTAGGAAATATGGAATTAGCTTTCACTGTTATGCTGATGATACTCAGCTGTATATTTCTTCAAAACCTAACGAAACTTACCAATTCAAAAAATTAACGGAATGCATAGCTGATATAAAAAATTGGATGACCAGTAACTTCCTACTACTAAATTCTGAAAAAACAGAGATTCTAATTATTGGACAAAAAAACTTCCTCACCTAATAACCTAGAATATTGTCTAACACTTGATGGCTGCTCTGTTAAGTCTTCGTCGTCAGTTAGGAACCTGGGTGTGCTCTTTGATACCAATCTTTCATTTGAAAGTCATGTGTCTAGTATCTGTAAAGCAGCATTTTTCCATTTTAAAAATATATCTAAATTACGTCATATGCTCTCACGGACAAATGCGGAACAATTAGTTCATGTGCTCATGACCTCAAGGCTAGATTATTGTAATGCTCGACTGGGTGGTTGCCCTGCACGCTTAATAAACAAACTACAGCTAGTTCAAAATGCAGCAGCTCGAGTTCTTACCAGAACCAGGAAGTATGACCATATTAGCCCGGTTCTGTCAACACTGCATTGGCTGCCTATTAAAGATCGTATAAATTTTTAAATATTGCTGATTACTTACAAAGCACTAAATGGCTTAGCTCCCAAGTACTTGAGCGAGCTCTTAATGCATTATAGTCCTGCACGTCTACTGCGATCTCAAAATTCTGGCCAGTTGATAATACCTAGAATATCTAAATCGACTGCTGGCGGTAGATCCTTTTCCTATTTAGCACCAAAACTCTGGAACAATCTTCCTACCATTGTCCGGGAAGCAGATACTAGTCAGTTTAAAGCTAGACTAAAAACACATCTCTTTGACCTAGCATTCACATAATACATTATCGACTTCTATAATTAAGTGTTAGGCTGCATAGATTAGGCCAGCCGGAACTGGGAACACTTCCCTTAAATCCTGATGTACTCGTTACATCATAAGAAGAATAGCATCTACGCTAATATTAGTGTCTTTGTATCCCAAGGTTTTCCTGCAGCCTGCCGGATCCAGGCCGTTTCCAGATCTGACGAAGGACCTTCGCCTGGACCTGATGACAACGCAGTGCTGAAGTGCCAACTAGCCTCTCCCTATGGAGGATCCCTATTCCACTCTACAGATAAAGCGCTATGAAATTCCAGCTTCGCGTCCCTACCCCGAATTGATAAAATAAAATTCTGCATCAAAATTTATAGGCAAGACAAGTAGTTTGTTTAGGCATGGTTTGTAGCGAATTACAAACCTGCGCACATATATTCAAACGCACATAACTATAGAATCAATTCTTAATGCGCATGTGAATGCCATCAGCGTTTATCACAGGTTCGCGTTTTAAAGTCTATTTAGAGAGAACGGTGTCGTCTTGGCAGCCCCTAATTTAATAACAAATGATCATTTCGACGGAAGTGAATCAATCAAAACTAACTTTAGCTGGAAACAACATATTCAAGAACCACTATAAAGCCAAAACAATCTCTGTTACCTTAAAGGGTACATATCATGCTTTTAAATCGTTCCTTTTTACATATAAATCATATATTTGTGGTCTATATAAAGCAGAACTGCAATGCTTGGGTCTGAATTCCTCATTATTATAGCTCCACAGGCCACTTTTCTACCGCTTTTCTGATGTGCGTCTGAGATCAACTCGTTTTGGTGCGGTCTCTTTAAATCCAAATGCGACACTTCATACCCCGCCCCCTCTCAAGCTAGCAGAGGTGACACTCGGTTCAGCTCCACCCCGTTCGGCAATTTTTGTAGTTTTATAGAGATGCGATTATCTAGCCTAGCGGAACAGGGTGGTTGCCCTGCACGCTTAATAAACAAACTACAGCTAGTTCAAAATGCAGCAGCTCGAGTTCTTACCAGAACCAGGAAGTATGACCATATTAGCCCGGTTCTGAATAAAAACTTTTTATTCACATGTTATTAACAAAATGTCAACAACGGAAGACTTGTCCATCAAGCCTAACATGCTCGAGCCACAGTCGGAGCGAGATGAAAATAAAGACGACGAACCTGCAGAACAACGTCTTCATATGGATGCATCGCAATGGTGTGTTACTGTATTTACCAAGTACAGCTCACTGCATCCTGCGGTGGATATCCAACCCGGCCCACATCCAAGTGTGATGTCAGAAGCCACGCCCATCCAAGTGTGACGTTGTAAGCCACGCCCATGTCCAACTACAGCACGTGACTCGATTTGTTGTACGCATGCGCAAAAAGGCGCTGCTTCCTGGCGGAAATATGTTTACGGTTGTTATCATAGTTATTGGTTTATAATAAAAGATGAGGTTATTTGTGTAGAGGTGTGACGCTACAGATTATTGTTGCAGTTAAATTGTGACGCTTTCGCAGGCTTGGAATGGTCTAAATCACGATCACTCCCTTAACAGCTGTATTAGACAAGACGTTACCTCTGCATTGCTCACTGGTTTTGTAAGTTAATGAAATGGTAGTACAAGTAAACAATGTACCTTAAAATTATATTTTTATATTTCTCTTATATTTCTGTTACACAAATGGTAATCAATAATCATGGTTTTGCTATAATAAACGTATAAGGGAGCATCTATATTTAAACTAAAACGAGTTTTTGTCACTTTCTTTATTAAATGGGATCCAAACTGCACTTCTAAATAAAAAAAATTATGTAAACTTTTTTTTACATTTCTTTCTATGTGGTTATAGAAATATTGCATTTTTACAACCAAATTAAGAATCCACTTAGTAGTTAATGCCTGTTATAGCAAATGACTTTGAAATCAAATAATAGAACAGCATAATGGAATTTATGTAAACCTTAAATTAAAGAACCAATATGGTGAAACTTGAAAAATTAGAATATCGTGCAAAAGTAAATTTATTTCAGTAATTCAACTAAAAGCTGATACTAATATATAATATAGACTCATTACATGCGAAGTGAGATATTTCAAGCAATTTATGTGTTATAAATTTGATGATTATGGCTTACAGTTATGTTAAATTACTGAAATAAATTAACCTTTGCACAATATTTTAATACATAAAAAACAGTTAATCTCTCACTTCCCCTTCTGTACAGGTTTTATGAGTTTATAAAATATCTTGGTCACAAATAAAAAATTGTAATTTAATATTTTGTGTTAATACATCAAGTTTACACACATGGGTCTAAAATGACCCATCTATGCAAGTGTGATAACTTTTTGTTAAAATAACCAATGTCACAGTTGTTCAGAGCAACACATCCACTACTTAAAATCAATAGTATATTCCTGCACAATCGGAGGCTTCAGCTTTAGGACCCCGGTTACAGGACCCTCGTTTTTTAGTTTGTACATACATAGTTCGAAAGACATTTAATCTCAGGAGTATTTTTATAAAATGTGTTTTTTTTCTATTCAAAATGCATCAGAGGCATTTTGAAAAATGTATAAATTTACACAAAACAAAATAATTAAAAATGTATATCAATCTTTAAACAACTGAAAAAGTGGAGTGAGTCTTAGTTTCTTGAATTATACTGTATATTTATTAACCTCTTTAAGTTTAACTAATTTGCTCATTATCAGGTAAAATAACAATAGAATCAGCACATGCAGTCACTAAATGATATGGCCAGATATCAGAAGGCAAAACTCGAGAATGATTCAAGCATGAATTTATTTATATATACACATGTATTTATTTATATTATATGAAAGAAAAAAATTATTTGTGCTAGAACAAAAGCACCAAAAAGATCCCCTTTTCCACCAGTTGCTGCAAGAATGGCTTCAACTCTGAGAAGAGAGAGAGAGAGAGAGAGAGAGAGAGAGAGAGAGAGAGAGAGAGAGAGAGAGAGAGAGAGAGAGAGAAGAGAGAGAGAGAGAGAGAGAGAGGAGAGAGAGAGAGGAGAGAGAGAGAGAGAGAGAGAGAGAGAGAGAGAGAGAAATTTGTTTAACATGTTCAACTGAAATATATATTTCTGATTTAACACTTATGAAATGTTGGAGTTGTAGAGAGAGAAAGTCAAATAGAATATTCATGTTACTGATGTCTAATTCCAAACTCCAAATGTGTAAATCTACAAACCAAAGTTTATTTTTACTTACCGACATGGCAAACAATCACTTGCTTTCACAATTGTAGTACTCCTGAAAAGAAGTATAATATAGTTAGGGAAGACTGATGTGATGGCTGGCTTGCTGTCACTGTATACTATGAATTAATAATAAAACTTATTCATATTACAACAGTTTATCATCACATTACATTATATAAACATGTATAACTTCTTTGCATAGCAATAACTGAACTTCAAACTTTTTCAATATGCAGTATTTACAACTGACAGAGTGACAATCAAATCTCATATTCTTCACAAGCAGAATACGATTTACAGGATGTAACGTCACACATAAGCACTGAAATATATTTTTCATATTTACCCTTAATCCAAATAACAACATGAAATTGGTGATATAATAATGCAGTTAGTATAGTAGGCTATAATAGTAATAGTATACAATTCTCAGTTGACAAACTAACGTTTACTGATACGAAATTCACTCAGCCAAATATAACACACAACTCAGTTAAGAGACATCACAGGGAGTTACAATGAACAAATATGTAAGTTAAAGATAATTCATAGCTCTATTTCAACAGGTAAAATCTCATTCTCATACAACTCATTCCTATTATGTTGAACAGTGTTTATACTAAAAAACCACAAGTGTGTTTTGTGCATTGTTTCGCAGTTACCTTCGTCTTCTCTTCTCGATGCTTCTTCCTGTTTTTAAATGTTAACGTTAATGAGAATGTGTCCAATTTGGGCATGGGCGTGGTGGCTTCTGACGTCACACTTGGATGTTGCCGGGTTGGATGTCCACCGCAGGCTGCAGCGAGAGGCTACTCGTATTTACAGTAAGTTCTCCATCCATGCCCACTACTACAATACTGCATTATTTACAACGACTATTTAATACTCACAAAACAAAATATAAGTTATATTATAAACAATTAATGAAAAGTCGATTATTTCTCTTAAAACAAGCACACTAACAAGACAACTGCTAAACCATGACCACCGTGTGTTTTAAGAAGAGTAGTAAATTACGTTATTTACAGCTTACCGAAGTGCTTTGTTCGTCGTCTCCAAAGATAGAAGGAACTGACCCCTCAATCAGACGAAATCTATCGGGAAATCCTTCTTTATACTGGCGGAGGTTGCTGAAGTGACGTTGGTTATCCATGAAGTGCCGCGCGCACACAAACATGACTTTACTCACAGATGTGGGGACATTTCCGTGAAAAATAAAACTCAAACAGGCACTTCGAAGAGGTTCTGATGCTGGCAGACGGTGTAATGAACCATGTGGGTTGCTACATTCAACAACCGAACATGTTGACGTAACTTCTGCATACTTGGACTACAAAATTGCAGCGAGAAATAAAAATGGCGGATTGCTCAAAGTGTTTGGCCGGAAGTCGATGTCCTTATTTGGCAGTTCCGCTGCAAATACTTTGACGTAATAGTTCACAAAACGTCATAGATTATAGAAAAATCCAGAGCCATATAAAGAGAGAGGCCGTTTCTCAATACCAAGTACGCAAACTTCGGACTTGCGTCCTTGGTAGTTCGGACTTGCAAGTTCGACTCGAGAGAACGAACTCCCGAGGACGGGAGGACGCGAGTCCGGTTATTCTGCAAATGGAACAGCGCGTTCTTGATCACGTCACTCAGCTCGCTCTGGCTACTCCGGTTATCTCTCTATTTTAGGCAACCATAAAACTAAATATGTTAAAACACCACTCTGCTTCTATTCATTTGAAAAAAATATTAAAAATATTAATGGCCACACAACTCTGGTTCAGGCAACGCGTACATTTATATCTTCACTGCATTTATAACAGGAAATATATAACACAGAATTCTTTTTTTGTTTTCATTAAAAAAAATGAATAATTAAAACGGACATTTAAAAAACAGACAGGGTTGTTTCATTTTATTTTATTATACATTTTCATACAGTGAAGACAATGTAAAATAAATATTAATAATATTCAAATTATTTTAAATATATTAAATAAAATTACACAACCCTGTCTCTTTTTGTTAAATGTCCGTTTTAATGATCAATCCAGTATAAAAGTAGCCTAAAAGGAATAAGAAGCTAAATAACGAGAAATAAAGCAAACGATTCAGTCAAAGTCAGCTCTCTACTAGTGCTACAAAGTTAAATTTAAATAGCCTAAATATATAAAGTTATGAAACTTTACTTTGCCCTTAGCCAAAACGAATTACCATGGAACAAACTATAGATTACAAACAATATATTAATCTATAATAATATAGATGAATTGTTTAACCACTAGACTAGAGACACCAGAGCCAGCGGCAAACATCGAAGCAAGCCGAGGAAAAGCTCTTCCAGTCGGGTTAATCAGCGCTGAACGCCCGCTGATTGTCTGGATCTCACAACTCCGAAAACGTCAGATAGACTTTTCAAATAGGCGCTATCTTTATAAATAAACCACAGATTTGAGCTTTAAACAACTACATTCTCGACTGAAACACTCTTAAAATTGCATTTCGTGACACAATAACAGTAGTATTTTAATATTACGCGGGTTTTCTCCTCTGCTATTGACGCTTGCTGGTTGGTGCGAGATGCATTCTGGGATACCTGGCTGTCTCGAGTCCACACAAGTCACCTCACGACAAGTAGAGGTAACTGCAGGCTGGAGCAATGGGCGTAGCAAGAGGTAGGGGCAGGGGCGGTTCTAGGGTGAGTGGATGTCCGGGGCTTAGCCCAGAGAAATCCATGTATTTCCCACATAAATGTGGGTACATTTACATGTACGTATTTATAAGATAATTAGAATTTTATTTTTCACAGACCATATAGGCTGTTATTCCCACAGTTTTGTGGATGTAGCCGAGTACCTCTAGGGGGGTCCGGGGGCATGCACCCCCGTAAGAAAATTTTGTACATTTTAAAGATAAATTCATTAATCTGGTGCACTTTGAGTCATCCAAATCCACTGTTGAAAATAAATAATCCACCCGCCAATCGACCGAACCTATGAATTCTCTGATTTAGATATCTGCATGTAATGTTTTCAAATTATTCAAATTGAATAACATTCTCCAACGGGGGTCCTGTTTCTAAATCAGGATGCTCTCTGCAGACGCAAGGTCTCTTGATCGCTCTCTCTCTGCCGTGCGCGCTACGCGGTCTAGCACAGTCTCTGTCTCCCACGCTCGGCTCGCTCTAGATTCCGGGAGATTTTAACTAATTTGCGGGTCGATCACGAGTGACTCAACAGGGAGATCTATAGATAAACTCATCTTTCAGGCATTTGACCGACCGGGTTGACACTTCTGCGTGAGAAATCGTGCGAAACCAATCAAATACGTCACACGCAATTGACAACCTTTATATGACAACCTTTTACAGCAGCCCATGTCTGCTGAACCCCCTTTGCCCCCTGGGTATATGTGATACAAGGAATAAACTTTAAATAAAATGTTTTTTATTTTATTTTATTTTTTTACAAGATAAATCTTTCTGGCTTATTAAAAGTAAAAGTCACAATGTCACAGAGTTAAACTGAAAAATCAATCCTCCCTGATCAACGGAATTAAAGCCAAGTATAATTATAAACACATGGCTCTATACACTTACATTTCTGAAGGAGCACTTGTACATGCATTTTACACAGCACTTACAATTTGCATAAATAATCATATGAGACTAATGTATCAAATATCAAATTTGGAATACAGAATATGAAATATAAAAAAAAATAGATTGGTAGGCCTACTTGCCACTAGATGGCGGCCGGCAAGCCACTGCCTTAATGAATGAGTCGGTTTATTCAATGATTTGTTCAAAACAGATGATTCATTTAGAAAAAAAAAATAAGAAATGTTTTTTTAATGGCGGGGTCAGTGAATCGTTTACAAGCAAATTCATTCAGTAAACACCGTGATGTTTTGAACCGTGAAACCATTAGCGAAATATTTTGTTTACTTTTTATTATCTTTTTTATTGAATTGTTGCCCTGACACCTGCAGGCCATGCTAACCACCAAACATAAAAATGTGTGTGTGTGTGCGTGCTGCGCGCGCAACCATTAACTGTTTACGATCAAAATGTAAATCAGACACAATTTAAAACCGAATAAGAAATATAATAGCCTACTATGATTAAAAGTTACAGATACCTGCTGAAGCTGTTGTATCTTGTTTTAGTGCTGGCTGAGGGTGTTTTAATTCCTTTTTTTGAAGAAGAAGAAGAAGAAGAAGAAGAAGAAGAAGAATTTTTATATATCCATTTTATCAACAAACCATCTGGCTCCAAAATATCTAATTTCATTGGCTGGATCGTACAGACGCTGAACTTCTCATCGATGGTTGGCCAGTTTACATGTCAGTCAGAAAAGCTAGCTTGAGTGGGCGGTTCTTGTCGGTTTTGAGTTGTGAATGACAACCATAGACTGACAACGCGTATGTGGACGGACACAGATGCGAGAGTCGAGAGAGATATACATTTAATTAATTCAATTCTAATAAAAATATTTTAATGCACATGAAAACTCAGTGATGGTGCGTACAATTCATGGTAATTAAAAACATTCGGGGCTTTACTGAAAACATTCGGGACTCCAGCCCCCTTAGCCCACCCCTAGCGCCGCCCCTGGGTAGGGGCGTGGCAAGAGGTAGGGGCGTGCCGTAAGGTCTTTACAATTGGACGCGAAAGCTTCCTGATCTACATAAAAGAGAGTCATAAACTTAATCACAATTGACCAACAAATAATTATACAAGACCAAATACATTTATTTCACTGTAAAAATAGCAATAATGATATTGAGAATACATTCAAAAGTACGTTAGCCTACCTTCAAAACTATGGCGCGGGTTACATGACGTCATCACCACCGCGACTTTTTTAGGATTAGTCATTAAAAAACATTCATACTGTTTGTGAAAATTACACTTTTTGTAACATCACTTGAAGATATTGAACCTTTATTTTTGTATTGCCCTTTTTCTATTTCTTTTTGGACTGACTTTAAAATAGATAGGACAAACAAATTTGTCTTAATTTAGAACCTCATGACATTTTACTTTGTTTCCAAAACCTATATTATTCTGAAAAACAAAATTATATTATTAAATTATTTTGACAAAGTTTTATTCATAAGACAAAAATAACTCAAAAGAAACCCTCCTATATTACCTTTTATAACACTGATCACACAGTAACCTATACTTTGAAACCCTTTCAAACATGAGATCACAAAACGATTTTGAAAATATCTATAACTGCCTTGATATTAGGCTATAAACTTTTGTTTTTTGTATTTATTTATATTATGTTCATTTTATACTTCAGTTGTTATTGTTATTCTATGGTTTACACATTTTGAGCTGTATTTACAATGCCTTGTATTCATAGTTTTTTTATTGCATTATACTTGAAATGTCTGTACTTGAACTAAATACAATAAAATTATTAAAAAAGAAATTAAATTATTTTTTTAAAGATATAAATGTCTCCTGACACTATTAAAGTCATACTAGTTTTGTACTTTCAAGTACATACGAACCAAAAGTAATGTTATTTAAAAATAATCGTACAAGAAATGTTTTTTTGCGGTATAAAGGCATACGTGTTTGATCAAACACTCACCATATAATATATATATATATATATAAAAAAAAATCACCATATAATAAAAAAATCAAGTAAAAACGGTTTAATAAACTTCTAAGTGACAATCAATGAAGCAAAACAAACACCGTTTTATCCAAAAAAGATTTATTCCGCTCAGTTGTCATTTTTACAATTAATTTTTTTTATTTGTCATCAAAAGCTTGTGTTCAAAGTCAAAACTCATCCCTCTATTACTCATCCCTCTATTACTCATCCCTCTATTACTCATCCCTCTATTACTCATTCCTACTATAGTAGCAGTCCATAGAACAGAAGCCATCAAATTCTCTATCTGAATAGAACGCAGTGAAGACCCCCTTCTGTCCATTGCCGCAATATCCAGTGGTGTTTTTGTAGAGGAATCCACAGGCAACACATCTGGTGAGCTTAAACGCCACCCTATATTCCTCCCTCACATCCGGATTGACTGACTTCCAGTCAACGATACCTACAAGATAAAAGAAAAAATGAATTTTTAATGCAAAAAAAATAATTGAATATATTAGCTTAACTTGTTCATTTCATAAAGTAATACTTATACATACTGTCCAGCCAGGCAAAGTGCGCTTTTTTTAGGAAACATGGATGGTGGACGGTCTCATTAAACTTTTTGCACACTAGTGACAGAGTGTGAAAGGCTTTGTCTCCTTCATAAACGACATCTAGAAGAATGTGACTGAGCATCTCTGGTGGTAGCTGGGAAAAAAAATATGGAAAAACTATTTTAAAATCTTACATTACTCCAATTTTTTTTTTTAAAGAAATAATATTCAACAGTACATCAGCAAGGCCTCCTGTTGGGTCCATGGCTGAAAAAGAAGAAAGAAAAGTTCATTTTCACTAGCTATTTTTTTTGTTTACATCCGTTATATTTCAAACTGTTAAATACCAGTTTGACTTCACATGGCCTTCAACCTCCGCATCTTTTCTGTGCCTTTTCCGATCTGTAGGAGACCAGAACTTCAACCTCCGCATCTTTTCTGTGCCTTTCGATCTGTAGGAGACCTAGAGAGAGAGTAGGAGAGAGAGAGAGAGAAGAAGAGAGAGAGAGAGAGAGAGGAGAGAGAGAGAGAGAGAGAGAGAGAGAGAGGAGAATTACAAATGCTAAAATGTCATTACTTTAAATTTATATTAGAATTAGAATTTACCCCGAGTCTTCAAGTAGCAGTACACACCACCATTTCCTTATTCTTGACATATTAGCCTTGAAAAAAAAAAACCCTTACTACAATGTTTAAAATTCTGTTTTTATACTGGCTTGCAAAACAAATGTGTTGAACAAATATCTGAAGACTCACCTCAGAAAAGTCAAAAGCCACCCCCAGAGAAATGTACAGGCCGTACTGAAATCCAAAGGCTAATTGTTTAGACCTTTTTTTATTTGGTTTCTAAAGGAATCTGATGTTACTGTCATATAAAAACTCACCATGAGCACAAAGACTCCACAATTATTGGAGAAATGCTGCATTGGAATCTCCTGGATAAGGTTTGCAAGCAAATCAAGAAATGTAAAAAAGCAAGTAAGCAAGAAAGTAATTAATTGAATTGTGTGCTAGAAGAATAAGTGATGATTCAAAAACTTACTGGAAGATCCTTACAGGAGATCTCAGTCCAATGGCCAGGGATGACAGTCTGAGCAACCCTCCTATTAAGTGATTTTTAGAAATTATTTTGAAATGCAAAATCAACAAAACACATCGCTATTCAAAAGGTATTCACCCCTATCTTTATAACTCTGCTGATAAACTTACGAACACTCTATTCAACAGTCCCCGTTTTGATTGTGTACGCCCTTACTATTAATTGGTTAATATGCGGTTGGTACTTTCAACTTTAATAAACTTAAATGACCTCATATAACTCACATCAGACATCATTAACACAAGAACGTCACAAACGGAAAAAAAAGGAAAAAAAGGAAAATGCTGAATGGTTTAGAACTGAACCACCATACAGCAGCTGAGAACATTTGAACAAGAACTGTTCAACTGGAACTTCTGAACATGAACTATTGAGCTATGTAAAAGACCTGTACACTTGGCTGTATCTCCCATCACTCAGACCACTTGCGCAGAGTGAATCAAGAAAAAAAACTTGTTTCAGCTTTGGACGCAAAATCTGAAAATGGTTGTTAAAAAAACACAAAATATAGAAATCAATTTGACATGGATAAAAATGTCTTGATGACTTACACACAGCATCCAGTGTGACTTCATCCACGATGGAAATAGAATGCAGTCTTTTGTAGAAGCATCAACCTATCACAAATAAATATAATACAAAATGGTGCACAATGTTTATTTTGCTCTGTGAAATCTTTTTGCCCGCTTTGAAAGAATGCTTACAACATATATGCCATGTAGAATGTCAATAGCAATAATACATCGAAACAGTCAATGAAATCCAAAGTATGTATGCTAAACAATAACAAATCATAACTACAATATTACACTGTTGAAAAAAATATATAATTGCTTACAGAGATATGTAACATGGGATCTGCACAAAGTGGGGGAATCAGCGTTGCATTCACATAGCTGTTAGACGTCCAGACTTGGATGCCCTAATAACAGAAATATACACATTTCTTCATAACAGCTTTTTGCATTTTATTCACGCTACAAGGCAAAGCAATGACATTTTACCTGCAGTTTGCTGAGGTCTTCAATTTTCTTGAAACAGCAATTCAGAATCTGTTAAGATATAACAGCTTCACTTAAAACCAGGAACATTTTTGAAAAGTAAATTGGGTCAAAGAAATTTAAGATGATCCTAACTGTTGCCTCCACATTGCGTTTCAATCCCAAGGTCTGAAAATCTTTTCGCATCAGGGTGGTAGAATAAACACGTGCCACATGTTCACTCCCATTTTGCTTTGTGTCCAAAACACGTGCGAGCTAAAAAACATTATCAACATACATTACAAAATGTTTCAGGCTACTCATTCCTCAGTTTTTAAGATTTCAACCTTCATAGAGCAATCACCTTTTCTTCACTGAATGGTTGCTCCCAGCCTGTCTTGTTGGGCATTACATCCTTCAGCCATGTCACAGACGCCTTGTCTGTACTTGGCTCATCATCCATTTCGACTGTGCTTTTACTTAGCTCATCATCCATTTTGACTGTGCTTTTACTTAGCTCATCATCCATTTTGACTGTGCTTTTACTTAAAGTCCCTAGCAAAAAAGCATGTGAGTGTCAAATAACATTTCTGGAGAAACCAAATAATGACATTAAATTGCATTATGAAAAATCAAGTTTACCTGCAAGTGCTTGGCCATGCTCATCCAGGACAACCTGAGTGCAACCAACAGCCTTGGTAAGCTGTTCTGTAAACCTAGTGTTAATTGCAACGTTGTAGTGGTGCAGCAGGTTTCGCATAAGAAACAAGTGATTTGTTGGCTTCATAACATTTAGGAAGTAATTGTTTTTTCTCATTTGAGAAAACAACTGCTCCGCACACTGAGAATTAACTCTTCCAGCCAACTCAGGCACAAGCTGTATTTTACGAAGTTTATCACGGGGATCCTTTGTGTTGTTTTCATGGAATCTGTCAGAAAGTACATAGTGATCAGATGAGCCAGTTAATGGATGCCCATTCACATCAGCAGGCATTTTCTTCTCTTTGAGCCATTCCAATGAAATTTTAAGTCTTCCCTCTTCTGCTGCTGCAACATTGGCATCATTTGGCTCCAAAAGCCGACCCTCATGTGGACTGAAGGGAATCATGTTTGGATTACGGAGATTTGCATGAGTGGAAAGTCCTCTTGCAAAGTCATAAATGGTTACGTTGGGAAGGTGTTTCCAGGACAGCAAAATGTCAGTGAAGTCCCTTGGACTTTCAGCTCTCACCAGGACTTTAATGCTGTTAACGACACCGCAGGGGCACATGACAACTGCCCAGCCACCTAAGTGATAGATTGTTTCAAATTAACGATTGCAGCACTTAAATTAGTGTTTTCTATTATAAATTAAGATATATCAGTGCATACAAACCTGATGCACCCCAAACCTTTTGAAAAATTTTGTCATATGATGATCTGTTTTGCATTTCACTCCTCAGTCTCATTATGAGGTCCATCTTTGATCCCTTGTTGTCTAACCCACAAGATGCACATTATTGTCGGACAGCAGCAACCTATGAATTAAAACGACAACAAAAAACTCAGAATTTATTAGAAATAAACAATCACAATAGAATACTGTTACAAAAAGGTAAACAAAACAACACTACACCTTCAGTGACATCAGCTCATCAATAAGCCTTTCCTCAGTTACTGGAACTTCAGATGCAGGATTAGGATTTGATGAATGTACTTTCTCCCATTCTGTATTTAAGACAGAGCCAGACTTCCTAGTATTCGGTCCAATCCAGGGAGCCCAAAGGTGATAACTTGGCTTAACTGCAAAAGGATTGGGGTTTCCAGCTGCAAAAACAAAACAAAGAAACAAGTCATAATGTTGTTGCCAGTGATAACTCAACTTTTATTTCTAAAGTTTAACAAAATAAAGTTATACATAAATATAAATTAATATGTAATAACAGACAATGTCATGGGGTACACTCATAGCAGGTGTTTCTGGGATGTTTTCTCCAATTTGTGTGTGTGCATGTTGCATTCATGTGTAATGTCTCCGTGTAAAAATTTAGGCATAATACAATATAAAACAAATACCCGTGTCTATGTAGTACTTTGATCCAAATGAATAAAATAACTTACACTCCACAAGACCTCTTGCAATAATCTCCAATTGCAGTGAATTCCAAAAAGCCTCCACATCCACCTGGCCATCGAAGTTTGCTGGTGGTTCTTCTATTTCACTGACTAAACAAAATAAAATTACAAATACAGTGCCAAGTCAAAACTTATGAAACATCACTATTTTTAATGCTTTGAAGGAAGTCTCTTATGATCATCAAGTCTGCATTTATTGAAGCAGAAATTGCAATTTAAAATTATGGCATTCTATTTTAATATACTATCAAATATAATTTATTTCTGTGATGCAAAACAATTGTCAGTGTCAGATGATCTAAATGTAATTTATTATGACTTATCAATGTGGAAATATTTTTTATAACCTGTGATACTTTTCAGGATTATTTGATGAATAAAAGACAGCTCAACTCAAAACTTAAATTGATGATTGATTCTAATAAGTTACATGCCAGTCAGAATTTTTAATTAGATCTGTATCATACCTGGCATGCTAAAAGCTGCTTTTCGATGAGCATCCATGATAACAACAGATGGATGGAATCCACACTTTAAGCAGGAAAACTGGTAGTCGTGATCAGTTAATGCTTCAAAGTGCAAATAAGCACAAAGAACTGTTTTACTTGGGTAAACCACTCCATTGGATATTGAAAGAGCTTTACAGACTCTTTCAACAGCAGTGTGAGACTAAAGAGGAAAAATTAGGTATTAGACATTGTTGTGACAATAACATTAAATGCTGTAAAGCAGGGGTGTCTAATCCTGCTCCTGAACAGCCACTGTCCTGCAGAGATTAGCTCCAAACCCAATTAATAAAGTCTGGTCCAGCTGATCAAGTTGGAGCTAAAATGCAGGACAGCAGCCCTTCAGGACTGATTTTGGACAACCTGTAATAAATAAAGCAATCCACAATACCTGCAAAAAACTCCGAAGCATAAGACAAAATTTCAAACTGAGAATGATGTGGTCATCATAGTTATGCAGACCAGTGCTCCATTCTTGATAGTGATATGCAAGTCCACACACTGGGCATGTCTTGCAGTAGGTTTCAACACCTAAAAACAAAAACAAACAAAATAAGCAGCTAATCTTAACACACATTATTGAAGTAAGAATTTGCTACTAACAAATAAATACCAACCTTCAATTATTCCAACTGTTGTGACAATTTTAGCTTTACTAGAGATGAGCAAAGGATCACTAAGGGGTTCCGAACACGATGAACAGTGCATTTCATCTGGAACCAAAACTTTTGGGAATTCCTTTTCATCTAAATTGGTTGCTGAGATTGGTAGGGAATGTGGTATGGTTTTCTTTGTAAAGATATACTGCACCATTTTCTTGAGGTCCTCATTTTTTGGAGGGTACACAATGTTCTCAGTATAATCTTTTTCTGAATTAGAAAGTTCAGTGTCTACTGGCAATGGAGTCTTGCAGGTCAATTCCAGTTCTGTGCTCTTCACTCTTTGGAACATTTTTCTGTTGGTTTGGAAAAGGTACCATTTGCACACAGCCTTGTGTATACAGGAGCGTCTTGGCCGAGTACAAGGGCAATGCCATGTATTGTTTTTTGCATTATAAACAACCATGATTCTTTCCAGTCGGTTATAGAAAGAAACTTTTGGCTCAAAAACTGACACATAGTGCATATAGGATGGACCATCAAGCGTCACATGGGATGCAAAACACACATTTTGTTCTTCAGCTTTTTTCTGAGCATTTAAGCACTGTCTTTTGCGTTCCTCTGAAAAACCATTTGTGCTGTACCATTTCATTTAAAGCCTCTTCTTGCAGGACAACATTTCCAGCATCAGATCTGCAGTAATCCACTGATTTTAAGTGTGTACACTGACAAGATCGCATGCCACTTCTTCTTTTAAAATCCATTACAGAATTACAGACATCAAGTTCACAAGTCACCTTGTGTGAAATGCCCCATGTTTTTTTGATAACATGAATGGGTATACAAGGGCCTTTAGACGATTTTGCAACAGCAAAAACTGCATTTTTTGGGTCAATACACTGACTTTGAAGGTGAGACTGTGCAGTGATATCAGGTTCAATATTCAAGTGTGCCCTTTGTATATGTTTCTTGAGATTTTTTTTTAAAACGCACAGATTACAGTGGGGACAACATAATCTTTGCCCCTGTTTTCTACGAACATATTTCAAGCGGGTTTTATCGGTGTCATCACAAAGAGGTGCAAAAGACACCGTTTTGGTCACTTGTGGAGCGGTGTCATCACTTTGAGCAGGAAAACTAACTGACTGGGCCGTTTTTGGAGCGGTGTCACTACTGGGAGGATACAAAGACGAACACTGGGCCGTTTTTGGAGCGGTGTCACTACTGGGAGGATACAAAGTCGAACACTGGGCCGTTTTTGGAGCGGTCTCACTACTGGGAGGATACAAAGACGAACACTGGGCCGTTTTTGGAGCGGTGTCACTACTGGGAGGATACAAAGACAAACACTGGGCCGTTTTGGAGCGGTGTCACTACTGGGAGGATACAAAGTCGAACACTAAGCCGTTTTTGGAGCGGTCTCACTACTGGGAGGATACAAAGACGAACACTGGGCCGTTTTTGGAGCGGTGTCACTACTGGGAGGATACAAAGACGAACACTGGGCCGTTTTTGGAGCGGCTTCACTACTGGGAGGATACAAAGTCGAACACTGGGCCGTTTTTGGAGCGGTCTCACTACTGGGAGGATACAAAGACGAACACTGGGCCGTTTTTGGAGCGGTGTCACTACTGGGAGGATACAAAGTCGAACACTGGGCCGTTTTTGGAGCGGTCTCACTACTGGGAGGATACAAAGACGAACACTGGGCCGTTTTTGGAGCGGTGTCACTACTGGGAGGATACAAAGTCGAACACTGGGCCGTTTTTGGAGCGGTCTCACTACTGGGAGGATACAAAGACGAACACTGGGCCGTTTTTGGAGCGGTCTCACTACTGGGAGGATACAAAGACGAACACTGGGCCGTTTTTGGAGCGGTGTCACTACTGGGAGGATACAAAGACGAACACTGGGCCGTTTTTGGAGCGGTGTCACTACTGGGAGGATACAAAGATGCACACTGGGCCGTTTTTGGAGCTGTCTCACTACTGGGAGGATACAAAGGAGGAGATGTCTGTTTGACTACTTTGCACATATTTATGTGCTTTATAAAATCAGACTTTTTAATTAGGGTTTTTGAGCAGTGGAAGCAGTGAAAGTGCTTGGTTTGTCTGCATTCCAAGTGGCAGTCAAAGATGATCAAATCTATAAGAAGCATAAACATCAAACACAATTTAAAATAGGAAAAATATTATATAAAGCAAAATATGTTTGTCATAAGTTTCCAATTATGATACGTAACATCACCATTCACGTTAACGTTTACTATAACATTATCTATAACCTTAACAAGTTATCTGTAACAGATGTTACATAACAGGCATGCATATCACAACTGAACTCATACTTACGTTCATGGCGAACCGCGCGAAGTCTGTGGCTTTGCAAATGACTATGGATTTTGTTATAGTCGCAAGGTCTAAAAACACTGAGAGCACAGAACGGACATCGATATAAGTCGCCGACTCTGATGTCTTCGACGCTAATGCAGTCGTTAATGCTTCTCACTGTAACATGTGTCTGTCAACAACAATTAAATAATTACCAAAGCTGAAAGATGTAAAGCAAAAAGAACAACAAATTATATCGCATATGTGAATTACCTCCGCCATCTTCTCTCCGTCTAAAGGAAATGACGATTTTTTTCAGCTAAAGGAAATGACGTTTGATTATGGTTACTGCTGATTGGCCAACGCAGTTGCCAGAAGGAAACTCCTTTGACCAATGAGAAACCTCTTGCCACTCCCCATACCTCTTACCACGCCCCTACCTCTTGCCACGCCCATTACTCCAGGCTGCAGCTACCCCTGTCTCCCTCACGATGCATCCTCGGTAAACGGGGCGGATCAAGAACACATCCGGGGATTTGAACTGTTCTTGGCTAGATGTGAACTTTGAATTGGAACAGTACTTGGGCAGCGACTGATGACGTTTCACAAGTCCACAAGAACACAAGTACAGATAAGTACGCATATTGAGAAACGGCCAGAGTTGCGACAACGGAAGTTCTAAATGCTTGGTTGTCACGTGATTCGCGTAGACCTCAGATAGAAGTGCTTCGGCGCCAATTCAAATCGATGGAGGTAGAGAGCTGAACTGTGATTTTTGGTAGTTTGTAGTCAATAAATGCGTTGGTTTACAATATTTATATAATACATGGACATTTGGATGTAGTATGTATATGTAGTTACATCAATATTGTTTTTAAAAGATAAAAATCTGCTGATATTTAATGTTTATTGTGGTCAACCAGCGTTGCCTGCGTTTGTTAACATACTTTCTGGCTAACTTTACCTTGGTTAAAGACCGTTTTGCAGTTGTTTTGAAGTATTTTTGTGTTCTTAAACTTGTATGTTATTTAAGGGTTATCATGTATGGTTTCACAAGGACAGGAGACTTGCAAGAAACAGGCGATTGTCTTAAAAAGCCATTGCAAACAAGTAAAATGTAAAATTACATTCATTGTAATGTTTAAAATGGTTATGCACTTATTACTATATAAATGAATACATAATATATTTATTTAAACAAAATGTTTTAAATATATATATATATATATATATATATATATATATATATATATATATATATATATTATATATATATATATATTATTTATTTATATTACCGGTCAAAAGTTATAGACGGTAAGATTTTTTTATGTTTTTAAAAGAAGTCTCTTCTGCTCATCAAGGCTGCAATTATTTGATAAAAAAAAACAGTAATTTTGTGAAATATTACAATTTAAATCAGCTGTTTTCTATGTGAATATATAGTGAAGTGTAATTTATTCATGTGATCAAAGCTGAATTTACAGCATCATTACTCCAGTCTTCAGTGTCACAACATCCTACAGAAATTATTATAATCTGATGCTCAAGAAACATTTATGATTATTTTCCATGTTGAAAACAGTTTTTTTACATTTTTATTTCAGGATTCTATGATGAATAGAAAGTTCAAAAGAACAGCATTTATTTAAAATATAATCTTTTATTATAAATGTCTTTACTGTAACTTTTGATCAATTTAACTCAGCCTTGATGAATAAAAGTATTTTCTAATTTCTTTCCCCCAAAAATAAAAAATAAATCCTTACTGATCCCAAACTTTTGAATGGTAGTGATTAATGTTACAAAAGCTTTCCATTTCAGATCAATTCTGTTCTTTTGAACTTTCTATTCATCAAAGAATCCTGAAATAAAAATGTAAAAAACTGTTTTCAACATGGATAATAATCATTAATGTTACTTGAGCATCATATTATAATCATTTCTGTAGGATGTTGTGACACTGAAGACTGGAGTAATGATGCAATTCAGCTTTGATCACAGGAATAAATTACACTTCACTATATATTCACATAGAAAACCGCTGTTTTAAATTGTAATAATATTTCACAATATTACTGTTTTTTTGTGTGTATTTTTTTTATCAAATAATTGCAGCCTTGGTGAGCAGAAGAGACTTCTTTTAAAAACATAAAAAATCTTACCGATCTAAAACTTTTGACCGGTAGTGTGTATATATATATATATATATATATATATATATATATATATATATATATATATATATATATATATATATATATATATATATATATACACACACACACACACACACACACACACACACACACACACACACACACACACACTTTTGCACTGAATTAGCACAATGGGATTTATAAATGTCTAATAAACTGCACGTCAAGCATGTTGTCTGGCCTTTCCTCTATGTTGTTCTTGTACTGTCAGACAGAAAATATGCTCTAAAAGCAGGAGCAATCTAAATAGAACTAAACATTTTGTGCTAATCATACTTGGGTGTATCTGCACTTTTTCCACAAAGACCAACACTGGGAAGTTTAAGGTTTATTAAAAATAAGGAGCATAAAGTCTTGCAAAATCCAAGGAGGTGAGACTGAAATGAGGGTACAGCGTCAGTGCAGGAGTCTTCAGGATCCACCGAATCCCCTTTGTGCTTCTTGTGTTGAAAGAGATAAAGGAAACAAAAAACGTGATAAATTATATATAGGAGTTAGTATATAATACAGTTATGGTATTTATAATACCCCATTTAGCCTAGTGTGATTTGATCTAGAACACGGCTTGCTGCCGTTTTAAGCATGTTTTTTAATCTTACTTATTCCATCTCCCTTTCCCATCAATACAAATCAGCTGAGCTAAATCATAATATAGACAGGTAATAGTCAACAGAAACACAATGAATAAAAACGCCAACCATACGTTTTTCCTTACTCAAATATGAAATCTAAAACAAGGATTTTTCCCCGTTATTGCACATATAATAAAACCGATATTCTCATTTTATTAATTAACTATCACACTCCCCAATGTTATATTTAACCTATGTTTAGAAGTATTTCCCTCTTATTACACAACAAAGGATAAACATGCATTAATAGAACGGGTTTAAAATATGCTGTTCGTGGTTTCTTCTGCGGTACTAACTTTATCCAATGACCTTTATTTTACCTGATAACGTCCCCTAAAACTACTAATTTAGAGAGCAATAATCAACTAGCATGCTTTAATACAGTTAAAGTTACAAGTTAATTTGATTCAGATGTACTGATAATATACAATCTTATTCTTTAAACGTCTTACCTTTTAAAAGTGCATCACAAACGGTCTGTTCTGCTGTAACTCTACGGCGCGGCTGCTACTTCCGGGAACTATTGAGAGCTCCGCGAGCCCCATTGCTGTAAAAAAAACGTTCCATTGGAGTGAATGGAGTTGTCGGAACTCTCTCTTTATATGGCTCTGGAAAAATCTAAACCGGTTGAAAAATGTGACCAAAACGGAATATAAAGATATCAACGAAGTTCCCGAAGAGACTGATTTCAACTTTTCTGTACTTATAAACCCTCCAAATATACAACAAAAGGCATTTAAGGGCTAAAAAAGTAGATTTAGCATGATATGTCCCCTTTAAATTATATGTTTATCTCTGTAAAGCTGCTTTGAAACAATCTACATTGTTAAAAGCGCTATATAAATGAGGATATGACTTGACTTGACTCTTTCCTCAGCACTCTCTCCATGCTGGCTCTTCTCAGGTAACGTTACCTTGGCAGTGAAGGCCTCACACTCCTCCGGAAGTTTCTCTGTTCTTGCGCCGCTCTCTGAGGCAAGAAGTGTGTGAAACACTCCAACAGTTGTCTACACACACGGCTGAACGGCGCCATAATGGACACCGAATGTTGCAAGTCAATTCAATATCTGTCGTCGATATTTCAGAATGTCTTTCGATCTGTTCTCTCTAATATAACACACCAACACAGAACAGAGTCAGAGCTGCAGTTTTGAGATGAAGCTCCACTATGATGTCAGAACATTTAGAACTCTCAACTATTTGAATGTCTACAGAAGCAACACACAGGGCCTTCGCTAGTGGGGTGAAAAGTGGTGACAATTATAGGGGCCCCCCTGCCCAGGGGGCCCACAAAATCCATCAGTTATACTATTTAGACCCCTGTTGTATGAATAATTCTAATATTTATATTAGTTGTATGCCTGAGATTTAAATGAAAACCACAAAAACGTGCAATTTGGGTAAATATTTGGCTCCTGTTCACGTGGAGTATTTGGAGATTTTTAGAGATTAAAGAGATACAAGCAGTGCGAGTTATTCGTGTGTTGCAGTTTGGCTGGTGGTTATGTATGTTGCCCGCATACCGCCTCCCATGGCCGAAACTGGTATTACGACACCTGTCGGGCCGGCGCTAGAAATTTAGCATGCTAATTTAGGTTTATATCTCGGCAGGACTATAACTTGTCAACTTTTTAATGACATCATTGCACTTATTTCTTCTCATTCTTTTGATGCGTGTAGCTCATTTTTTGGATATTTTTACCTCAATTTTGACATATGGCACCTTTAACGGTCTTTTTGACCTAGCAAACTTTGTAGTTTTCTTTCACATGCTTTTGCAACAGGACGCGGCATGCGCGCGCTGCGCTATGAAACCCATTCATTTCAATGGCTTGCGCCGCGCGAGTGCTTCGTCGACCAAAGCGCAAGCGGATCTAGACCGTAATCAAAACACAGTGGCGGGCCGTGCATTTCACACCTAGGCCTTCTGTCCTATCTGAATAAATAACTTTTAATAGTGTAGCAGCGGAAAAACTCTCTATAATTGTTGTTTTTATTTTGCACCGGCAGTTATAGGGTTAATGCGGTGAGTTCGGGAAAGGCCGGTAGAGAGAAACGAGCGCGTGAGTTCGGCTGGTGCGTTTGTGTACAGCAGTGGTTCTTGCGTTCCGAATCCGATTATAAGTTCAGAAACGGAGCCTCCCTTATCTTGTCGTTCAAGGGTTACAATAGTCCATTTTCAGACGTTACAATAGTATGAATGTTTGAAAAAAATTACGTTTCGATCATAAATCTAAAAGAAAAATTAAGAAGAAAATCATATTCACCACGGGGAAAAAAGCATTATATTATTATTATTATTATTATTATTATCATTTATTGTCATTGCAAGTACAACGAAATTACATCAGAGCAACAATCGACGATGGTTTTTTCCATAAAGTGCAAAAGATCACCAATAAAAACAGTTTGTTTACAGGGCCCCGCAACAGACAACAGCCAAGAAAAAAGGGATATCAAGTGTAATCACTTATAGAGCTGCAAAGTCCAGTTACAATTGTTGCAATTGTAGAATAGTAAGTCCATAATAGCACCCATCAGTAGAGATGTAAATTATGTATGCTGCAACAATGCAGAGTCCAGTTCACAGTTATTGCAGTTGTTGGGTAATGTTAAATAGTGTTAGATGAGTAAATTAGGTTGGAGAGGGAGGTAGTTAGGATTGATGCTCATTCAGCAGTCTAACTGCCTGAGGGTAGAGGCAGTTGGCCATTCTAGCGGTTCTGGCTGGAAGAGACCTGTACCTCCTGCCCGACGGCAGCAGGCGGAACAAGCCATGTGCTGGATGGAACCGGTCTCTTATGATGTTGTGTGCTTTACGCAGACAGCGGGAGGTGTACACAGATGAGATCTCCGGGAGGGTAGTCCCGATGATTTTGCCTGCAGTTTTCACCACCTTCTGAATCAACTGTCGTTCAGCTGTGGTGCAGCTAGAAAACCACACCAACAGCCCATAGGTCAGCACACTTAGAATTGCACAGTTGTAAAAATTTATCATAAGCCTCTGGGGGAGTTTCACTCTTCTCAGCTTCCTCAGGTAAAAGAGCCGCTGCTGGGCCTTCCCTACCGCTGTACTAATGCTACTGCCCCAGGACAGATCCTCCGACATAGTAACACCTAGAAATTTAAAGTGTTTCACCCTCTCGACTACCTCTCCATTGATGTTGAGGGATGAGTGACCTAGATTGTTTGATTTGCGAAAGTCAACTATGATTTCTTTTGTCTTTTTGATGTTCAGTATCAGGTTATGGTTTTTGCACCACTCTGTTAGCAGTTCGATCTCCGCTCTGTATGCCTTCTCATTGCTGGCTGTAATGAGGCCGAGCACAGTTGTGTCGTCAGCAAATTTAATGACATGATTAGTGGGGAAAGAAGCGGAACAGTCATGTGTGTAAAATGTGTAAAGTAGTGGACTGAGCACGCAGCCTTGAGGTGCACCAGTGTTGATGTATATGGTGTTAGAAACGGGCTCACCTATTTTCACACATTGGGAGCGGTTGGTCAGAAAATCCAATATCCAGTAACATAGTGACTTGTTCAATCCGAGATTACACAATTTCAGCAGAAGTGTATATGGCCGTATTGTGTTAAAGGCTGAACTAAAGTCAATAAAAAGCAGCCGTGCATAGGTGTCTTTGTGCTCTAGATGTTCCATCAGTAGGTGAAGAACCATAGCAATGGCATCCTCCGTTGATCTATTTTCCTTATATGCAAACTGGTATCGGTCTAAAGCTGGTGGTATGGCCTTTTTTAAGTGTTTCATGACCAGCCGCTCCAGGCACTTTGCAGGGATAGGTGTGAGTGCAACAGGCCTATAGTCATTCAGGCATGTGACATTGGCTTGTTTAGGGACAGGGATAATTGTTGCTGCTTTAAAACATGATGGAACCCATGACCTGGACAGTGAGAGGTTGAAGATAATGGTAAACACTTCTGCTAGCTCGGACGCACAGTCCTTAAGCACCTGTCCCAGTACTCCATCCGGACCAGATGCCTTCCTAGGATTGATGTTACCTAGGCACAGTCTCACTTCATGAAGGCTCAGGACTGGTGACGTATCGTCGTGGGAGGGCACAAAGCATCCTTGTTCTCCCTATCAAATCGTGCATAGAATTGATTTAATTCTGCCGCCACCGTAGACGAACCACTCCCCAAGGCTGATGTTGTTCCCTTATAATCCGAAAGTGCCCTTATTCCTTCCCACACCTGCCGTGAGTCAGTGAAGGTGTTGAAATGAGCTTCAATCTTCCTTTTATAAATTTGCTTAGCAGACTTGATGCCCCTTCTTAGAGCCCTCCTGGCTGTGCTGTAGGCCCTACTGTCACCAGACCAATAGGCTGCATCCCTGTCTTTAATCAACAGTCGCACCTCTTGTGTCATCCATGGCTTTTGATTAGGAAAGATATAGATTGTTTTCCAGAAAGTAACCCTGTCTACACAGAAATTGATATAGTCCATAACTGTGCCAGTATACTCATCAAGGGCCTGACGTGTTGATAATTCGCTCTGTGCACGAGAAAAATGCTAACTTCCGGCTTGATGGCGGACGTTGGGTACTTCGTTTCCGGTTGCCGTCTTGTTTACATCAGTGGACCGGCGTTAACTTAGTTTAATCGTTCGCAATGGACCTAAAACATAAAAAAACTTACTGTGGCTGAGCTGGTTTAATGGTTAAAGCGTAAAGCCTTGTTTAACTCGACGGGTCCGCATGAGCCCAAAGGTGCGCGCCGCAAAAATGACGTGATTGTAACAGCAACATGGATTAGAACACCATTTACTACACACAATAGGCTTTTTTCTCTGATTTTGAAAACTCTTCGTGATCGACTTAAAATGCCTCCAAGATCGACTTGTCGACCGCGATCGACGGGTTGGTGATTCCTGTAACGTTACTGTTTTCCGGTCAATGACAAGAGTAGCCTACTAATCAGCTGTCTCACGAACGTAACCAGCACATGTATCCACACATAGCAAAGCCATAACACAGCGAGGGAGAAGAACTAAGTTACATGAAACAATCCAACTACATATTTTAAACCACTGACAAGGGAAAAGTCACTACTCACGGTGTCTATAGCCGCTTTCCGTCCGGAGGGACTTTTGCAGTGCCTAGAACCTTCCTATAACCATTTTTTTCGCGTGTTCCGACCGGACTAAGTTCCTATAACTCTTTCAGTACCTAGTCTAGAGCGAGGACTTTTTTTAGTTCCCTTTCCCAACGTCGGATACCTTTACTGACATACTGAGAGATGTAATATTTAAACCCCTTTCTCTCTCTTGCTCTGGGGAGCTGGAGAAAAATCACTAACCAGTCGATGAACATCATCGACTCTAATATTATATTATAATATCGACTGAAATCTTCGGTTAATGTCCAAGACATCTGGAGAAATATACATAATCTACGTTGTCCATCAGGCTACCGGAAACTAGACACCCCATATCGGTTTCGCAGCCGGAAGTAGCATATGCTAACGTGCACATAGTCTATTCCTGGTCTCTAAAAACATCCCAGTCTGTGTGATAGAAACAGTCCTGTAGCTCAGAGACTGCGTTTTTGGGCCATATTCTAACGAGTTTCACCTCGGGCCCAGCAGACTTGATGATGGGAGTGTACAGGGGATGAAGCATAAGTGAAATATGATCACTCAAACCCAAATGAGGATATGCCTTGACTTTGTAAGCCTTAGCTACATTGGTATACACCTGATCTAGTGTTTTATCTCCTCTGGTTGCACAATTCACATTACGATGGAATTTATGTAATACAGTCTTTAAGTCAGCATGATTGAAATCCCCCGCTGCTATAAAGACACTATCAGGATGTGCAGCCAGGCTGTTATTAATATTGTCGTGTAGCTGTGCTAGAGCCTGTTTAGCATTAGCATCTGGGGGAATATACACAGCACATATATACACAATAGAGAATTCTCTTGGTAGATAAAACGGCCTGCATTTAAGCAGCATAAACTCTACATCAGGGCAGCAGAGACTTTTAACTACAGTCGTGTTCGTGCACCATGAATTATTAATGTAAATACACAATCCTCCCCCGATCTTCTTACCCGAATCAGCTGTTCTGTCGGCTCGATGGACAGTGAGGCCGGCTAACTCGATAGCCGCGTCCGGGACGGTGTAATCCAGCCAGGTCTCCGTGAAAATCATGCTGCAACAGTTGGCTATATTCCTCTGCGTTGTCAGTCGTAAACGAATCTCGTCTATCTTATTGCTGATTGATCTAGCATTCGAGAGGAAGATGGTAGGGAGCGATGGCTTAAATGGGTTAGCCTTTAATCTGGCTAACAAGCCAGCCCTCTTGCCTCTCTTCTGCCGCCGCTCGCAGCGTCTCCTCCTCCGTCTCGCTGTTGCGAGTGATCCGAGAGGTGATGTAGCGATCTCGGGGGGGATAAGAAAATCTGCTGTTACATGATATGTGTCCCCAGTCCTGAGATCGAGAAGTTCAGCACGACTGTACTGAAGAGCCTCAGTCAAATGGGTGTGCGAAAAAGTACCCAGCAACAACAACACCATCATGAAAACAATCCACCAGTCGAAAGAGCTTAGAGCCGCTGCGTCTGTGCGCGCCGCCATCTTGCCATTATACTCACCAAAACTACTGATTATTTTTTTACACAAAATTATGGCAATAATACGTGCCATACTTGTGCTCTTCTGCTCTAAATATAAAAGCATAAGAGAAACTTTTCTGCCCAAATTTGAAGCCTTGATCCCATCATTCTATGAACTGAGTGACACTGAAAAAATGTCCTTCTTACTCGGAGAAGATGTTAATACAGCTGCACTAGCGGCTAAATATGTGTTAGCTATTCACAATGCCAGAGACAGCTAGTTCTCTAGAGTGATCAAATGTATTTTTTTATCTATTTATTAAGATAGATTGTGTCTATTTATCTATCTATTTACAATGCTACATATGACATGATTTATACACATATGTTTACGGTTTGTTTTATTATTTATATATAATATGTTGATGCTTTGGCAACATTGTGTTACACAGTCATGCTAATAAAGCTAATTTGAAATTGAAATTGTGTGCTTGGCCATCATCAAGCGGTATTTCAGAATGGACGTGCTGCGATGATGATAGCTCAGTTCACAATGACAAAACACACAGATCACTTTGGTCTTGTCAATGGAAACATCTGGCAACTTTTTAAAAGTAAACCTTCCATTCAGAATCTTACTGGCATCCATTTCGGCGTCTCACGCTCGTCATCCACTCAAAACGTATGGTTAACTATTTGGCCGGCTCGCAAGCCCAAACGAGTGTGTGCGGCATGCCTGTTGTTTTGACAGTGGTGGGCCGTCAGGGCCAGCAAGGCCTTCTCTGCTGGCCTAAACACTATCAGAATTACTGACTTGCACTTTAATATATTTTTATATATATATATTTTTTATATATATATTAGTATTAAATTATTCCCAATAGTTCATTCTCTTAATTTCATAGCTTTGCTCTTGGTCGCGCTGCTTCCAGTAGTGTGTTTTTATGTTAGAGCTTTTATCCAATCATATTTCAGCCATCATGCGTTGCCATGGCCAAACAAATCTGCCTGGAGGCCTTCAGAATCGACAGTGCGGGCGTCTGTAGCTAAAATGAATGGCAATGAAACTGTTGCTTTAACCAATCAGATAATCAGTCGGATTTAATCAGCCAATCAGATTTCGCTTTGACTGCAGCGGGGCCATCTAGCAGGCGTACAATAACGTCTGCATTTTCTCGTTCTTTGATTGGATGCTCAGAGCGCGTAGGCCTACTATTACTGGTGGTAGTATCCGCATCTGTAGCGAATTGCGTAAACTAAAATATATTCCTGTAGATTTAATAGTTTTTCAACCCACAAATTAATGTTTATTTCCCTCCTCGACCCCCAGCAGGTTCAAACCAACCGGAAAAAATCCCTTATTCAACCTGAGCTAAACGCAGAGTACGGAACTCTATTCGATCTGTCCGGGTAAAAACAGAACTGACTAATGTAAGTTATGCCACGAATGATTTTGAAGGCAAAAGTCCCGCTGATCTCATTGATTTTGTTTTAAACTCTGTGTGAGAGCATGGGGCAGATGTACACATCGTCATGTTTTGAGGTGACTGTCCACTGCTTCTGTCGAGCAGACACTCTCAGCCCTAAAGCGAATTAAAACTTATGCTAGAAATATGACAGGACATACACGACATTGTTGGAACTGCAACGCAGTTAGAACCTGTACAACAATAATTGAAGTCTTCTTGAGGAAAGAAATAAGGATGGATTTTGTGTAAAAAAATAATCAGTAGTTTTGGTGAGTATAATGCTTTTTTCCCCGTGGTGAATATGATTTTCTTCTTAATTTTTCTTTTAGATTTATGATCGAAACGTAATTTTTTTCAAACATTCATACTATTGTAACGTCTGAAAATGGACTATTGTAACCCTTGAACGACAAGATAAGGGAGGCTCCGTTTCTGAACTTATAATCGGATTCGGAACGCAAGAACCACTGCTGTACACAAACGCACCAGCCGAACTCACGCGCTCGTTTCTCTCTACCGGCCTTTCCCGAACTCACCGCATTAACCCTATAACTGCCGGTGCAAAATAAAAACAACAATTATAGAGAGTTTTTCCGCTGCTACACTATTAAAAGTTATTTATTCAGATAGGACAGAAGGCCTAGGTGTGAAATGCACGGCCCGCCACTGCGACGATCAGATTGCGTCTGCTCTTCTCAATCAAGCTCGTCTCTTCTGTCATTGCGCATGCTCGTCGACACCCATGACTCAAATGACAAAAAGCTCTCATTGGTTGATCACTGAGCTTTTATCTAGAATGAATTTGAATATTTATTAATTAATTTATTTTTATATTATTCTTTTTTTTCATCTCTTATCGACTTTTATTAAGGGAACAGATCACTAAATTGTGTTTAAATTAAATTACCTTTATTTAACCTGTGTTACACTGGCTCTTCTCAGGTAACGTTACCTTGGCAGTGAAGGCCTCACACTCCTCCGGAAGTTTCTCTGGTTCTTGCGCCGCTCTCTGAGGCAAGAAGTGTGTGAAACACTCCAACAGTTGTCTACACACATGGCTGAACAGCGCCATAATGGATATTATTATAATGAATATCAATTCAATATCTGTCGTCGATATTTCAAAAAGTCTTTCGATCTGTTCTCTCCAATATAACACACCAACAGCAGAACAGAGTCAGAGCTGCAGTTTAGAGATGAAGCTCCACTATGATGTCAGAACATTTAGAACTCTCAACTATTTGAATGTCTACAGAAGCAACACACACACTCACACACACACACACACACACACACACACACAATGGCACTAAATAAAATACTGACCGTTCCCAAACAAGTTTTCCTAACACTCCTCCTTCCCCCAAATATTAAATTGAGATCGTATAAATAAATGGAGTTTCCTTTAGTTTACAGTTCACTTTTAAGAAACAATAGTTTTAGTAAAACAGTTTTATTATGAATATTATTACAGATTAAAATTACTATTTCTATTTATAAAATGATAGATATTGTTTATATATTAAATACATATTTTAATATATTCAATTATATTAAATATATATATATATATATATATATATATATATATATATATATATATATATATATATATATATATATTAATATTTCAAATGTAATTCGGCAAAGCTGAATTTTCAGTCACATGATCCTTCAGAAATGATGTGCTTATTTGCTGCTCAAGAAACATTTCTGATTATTATCAAAGTTGAAAAAATATTTCTTATTATTATCAATGTTGTTCTGCTTAATAGTTTTGTGATTCTGTTTGTGAAATTATGCTGTCCTGGTGTCTTCATCTGCTCCCTCTGTATGGCCTTAGTATTGTCTGACACAATACTAAGAGTCATGAATCTTTCAATTTTTTGTTTGCAATTTTTTTATTTACACAGGTAATAAATGAAGAGGATGTTTTATTTACACGGGTTAAAGGGATGATGATGATGATGAGGATCTTCATCAGGAGGAGCTGTAGATGCGGTTGTGCTTGTTGATCCACAAGTGCTTCAGTTTCGGATCATTCCTGTAGCGTTCCAGCAGCAACTCTCTCTCTCTTTGCTCCTTCTCCTTGATTGTTTTCTTCTCCTCCTTTCTCCTCCAGGCCAACAGAAAAAGTGGGAGTTTTCTTGTTCACTTTTCCTTGACGTTCACATCGCGCTGCATTTCATTCTTGGGAATGTCAGGAGAAGCCGTGAAGTCTCCCATTTCACTGGGATCATCCTCGTCTTCCTCAAATCCCTGGATCTCCTCCACTTCGCTCGCCCACTCTTCCTCCTGCACCTCTCTCTCCTCCTCTTCCTCCTCCTCTTCCATCCAAGCAAACATCTTTCCCGGTTTGGCTTCGGCCTCTGGCGTTCAGGAGCGTCTGAGTGAGTCCCGGAAGTTTTTCCCGGTGAACTCCACGTACTCGTTCTCCTCATCCTC
>JAZAVI010001957.1:0-28985 GCA_036326025.1 Chrosomus eos | reverse complement strand
CTGCCAATCAACTCCATAGCAACCAATCAGGGTACCCTAGCAACCATTTTGCAAGACCTATATCTCTGCATCAAAACATCGTATAGAGATGGGGTTGGCTCTTTTTACTCATGCTAGCAAACAGGACTTGCTACATGCTACACATGCTAGCAGTGAATAGCTACATGCTAATATTGATTAGCTAAGTGTGAAATCATGCTAAGAAAATGCTACAAACTCCATAGTAACCATCTGTGACATCTACCAACCACCTAGTAACACCATAGCAACCACCCAGAATACCCTAGCAACCACCTAGCAACGCCATAGCAACCACCCAGAATACCCTAGCAACTGCCTAGAAACCACCCAGAAGAAGCTAGCAACCGCCTAGCAACCATCCAGAATACCCTAGCAACGCCCTAGCAGCCACCCAGAACACCCTAGCAACCGCCTAGCAACCACCCAGAACACCCTAGCAACCACCTAGCAACACCCTGGCAACCATTCAGAACACCCTAGCAACGCCCTAGTAAACACCCAGAGTACCATAGCAACCGCCTAGTAACTACCCAGAATACCCTAGCAACCGCCTAGCAACCATCCAGAATACCCTAGAAACCGCCTAGCAACGCCCTAGCAACCACCCAGAACACCCTAGCAACCGCCTAGCAACCAACCAAAACACCCTAGCAACCGCTTAGCAACCACCCAGAATACCCTAGCAACCGCCAAGCAACGCCCTAGCAACCACCCAGAACACCCTAGCAACCGCCTAGCAAACCAACCAAAACACCCTAGCAACCACCCAAAATACCTTAGAACACCCTAGCAACACCCTAGCAACCACACAAAATACCTTAGAACACCCTAGCAACCACCCAAAATGCCTTAGAACACCATAGCAACACCATAGCAACCACCCAGAAACACCCTAGCAACCACCCAAATTACCTTAGAACACCCTAGCAACACCATAGCAAAAACCAGAACACCCTAGCAACCACCCAAAATACCTTCGAACACCCTAGCAACACCATAGCAACCACCCAAAATTCCTTAGAACACCCTAGCAACCTCCCAAAATACCTCAGAACACCCTAGCAACACCATAGCAACCACCCAAAATACCTTAGAACACCCTAGCAACCAACCAAAATACCTTAGAAAACCCTAGCAACACCATAGCAACCACCCAAAATACCTAAGAACACCCTAGCAACACCATAGCAACCACCCAAAATTCCTTAGAACACCCTAGCAACCCCCCAAAATACCTTAGAACACCCTAGCAACCTTTAAACTTTAAACTAATTTAAACTTTAAACTAATTTAAACTTTGAACTAATTTACACTTCAAACTACTTTAAAATTCAAACTAATTTAAACTTTAAACTAATTTAAACTTTAAACTAATTTAAACTTTAAACTAATTTAAACTTTAAAATACTTTAAACTTTAAACTAATTCAAACTTTAAACTACTTTAAACTTTAAACTAATTTAAACTTTGAACTAATTTACACTTCAGACTACTTTAAAATTCAAACTAATTTAAACTTAAAACTAATTAAAACTATAAACTAATTTAATCTTCAAACTACTTTAAACTTCTTCAAACTCTCTGGTCCAAACTTTCACAAGCCAACTTAAAGTTTGTCTCGACAAACTTTTTAATCTAGTTAAGTTGGCTTGTGAGAGCCAACTTACTGAAATCCTATTTAAACTTATTATTATTATTTTATTATTCTTCTTACTCAAAAATTTACAACTCTAACTCCTCCTAGAGCTTTAACTCCACATACTCCAAACTCGGCACGGACACTCAAACTGTTCTGACTCGGTATGCTATATCTTTTCTAACTGATCGGACTTACGGTTTTCCTAAAAATGACGATCAAAGTCGGAAAAAACTCCCATTGACTTAACATTGTGGAATGTTCAGATTTTCAAACTCCCCAACTGCCAAAATTCAAATCTAAATACCTTGAAGCCCTAGACTAAATCAAACTGCCATTCTATACACTATATGAGCCATTGAGACTCATTTAAACTAATAAACTCATCTATCTATGACACTTATCTATCTAATCTTAAACTCTTAAACTCATAATGAATTAATAAACTCTAAACTTAAACTCTTAGACTCATTTAAACTTATAAACTCTAAACTCATAAACTCTAAACTCATAAACTCATAAACTTATTAACTCTAAACTTATAAACTCTAAACTTATAAACTCTAAACTCATAAACTCATAAACTCTAAACTTATAAACTCTAAACTCATAAACTCTAAATCATAAACTCTAAACTCATAAACTTATAAACTTATAAACTCTAAACTTATAAACTCTTAACTCATAAACTCTTAACTCATAAACTCTTAACTCATAAACTCTAAACTCATAAACTCATAAACTCTAAACTCATAAACTTATAAACTAAACCATAAACTCTAAACTCATAAACTTATTAACTCTAAACTTATTAACTCTAAACTCTTTATTAATATTAAAATTAATAAACTCTCAACTCTTACTCATTTAAACTTTAAAACTCTAAACTCATAAACATACACTTATGAACTCATGAATTCATACACTTATATACTAAAACTCATAAATTTATAAACTCATCTTTCTATCTACTTTACACTTCAAACTATTTAAACTTTAAACTATTTTTAACTTCAAATTACTAAATTTACTTCATTTAAACTTATAAACTCATGAATTAATAAACTATAAACTCTTACTATAAACTCAAGAAACCCTGTGTTTTGTGTGGTGTTGTGGTGTGTGTGTGTGTGGTGTGTGTGTGTGTGTGTGTGTGTGTGTGTGTGTGTGTGGTGTGTGTGTGTGTGTGTGTGTGTGTGTGTGTGTGTGTGAGTGAGTGAGTGAGTGAGTGAGTGAGTGAGTGAGTGAGATTAAGAAAGACAAAGTCAAGTAATTATGCTTCAAAAATTATTTTATTTAGTTAATGCCTATTTGGATCGCACTTAGTCTGGAACCTCACCCTAAGCAAGTCAAACTGGAGTAAAAAACTCCAGAATTACTCACTCTAGGGATCACTGGAACACACAAGCCTTTCCACCACGTCAAGGTGGCGATCCTTGAAAGGACATTCATTCTCCATTCATTCCTTATCTAACACTAACACAAAACACACAGACACACACTCTATATCAAACACATTCACACACACATACACACAAGAAGTAGACAAAATGTGAACAGTTTAGTGGTATACATTTATTTGTATTAGCATTATTTTTCTTAAAATAAAGATGTTATCTTACAGCAGTGTTGAATGTGTGATGCATTTTTTTATATATTTGATTTATCTATTCTAAAAACAATACACTGGATCATGATAGCTGTAATACGTCTGTAGAACTCCTGCTCTGGCGTTTGAGTGTGCGCCGCTTATGAAGACAGGGTCCAGAAGAGTGTTTTTTTCTGTTGTGCCGGTGCTGATTAGCTGTGTGTATCCTTTATCTTCAAATAAATTGAGAATAGGTTTGTTGCAATGAGAAAGCTGATCTTCATTGAAGTCGCCACAAACGATTAGAGGCCTTAAATCGATGATCTCCAGAGATGTCAAGAGGGCGTTCAGATGTGCCAAAAACTCTCCCAAATTATAACTTGGTGGTCTGTAGACTACTGCAAGAAGTGCTTGTTTGGGGGCTTCTATCTTCAAAACCAAATATTCCAAGTCAGTAACATTCTGTATGTACATCAGGGACAAACCTGAAAGCTGTTCTTCACATAAATGGCCACTCCACCACCATTCTTGTTTGCCAAATGTGCATAGTTTGTGTAGGATGCATGCCTGTTGCGTTTGTACATGGTGAAACCATCCAGATGTAGATGTGCAGCAACATCTGAGCCTGACAGGTGTGTTTCAGTGAGGCACAAAACATCAGCCAAGAGAAGCTCATGATGGCATTTTAAATCCTCCATATGACACTCCAGTCCCTCTGTGTTATGATGGATGATTTTAAGAGCTGAATTAAGGTTGGAATCCTGTACGATATGTAGGATGGGCTGGATACTGTGAAAATCTGCTTTTGGCATGTTCTCCAAGGAGGCACTTATTTCTGGATCACAGAAGATTTTTCTTTTCATCAAAGTCAGTAATGTGCAGTCCACGGAGTGATGTTGTTCTGCTGAGTGCAACGTATGCCATGCCTGATTCGAATATGTGCTTCAGAGATACAACAGCGCGATCAGTTGTCATTCCTTGCACTTTATGGATGGTACATGCAAATGCAAGCTTCATGGGAAATTGTCTTCGAATTGTTCCTTTTCTTTTCAGTGGTTCCTCTGACCTCTCAATATAGACAATGTTGTCATCTCCATCAGGTGATTTGTTGCGATGTTTTTGTCCAGCAGTCACATTATCTAAATGAAGACCAATTAATTGAACCAATCCATCTCGGGTATAAGTTATTTTTGCCACCTTGCCAAAAGTGCCATTAACCAGTCCATCTTCCACATCAATATTTCTGGTTAGCATCACTCGTGCACCAATAGCAATCTGCAGTGTGTCGTAAGGTCACGATTGTCTCCTTTAAATGGTGCCGCCTGTCTTTTCATTTCTCCTGTTCGGGGATCTTTTTTGTAATCATGTGCATTTATAGTAATGATATTTGAGAAGCGGGAGGATATGGCTTCACTGTTGTGATTGTTGACCTCTTTATTGGTTGCATAGATGTGTAACGCATCAGCTGGACACTCTTCAGGGGAGGATCTTATGACAGTTTCTAACATGCACCTGTCTGCATCAGTCAGCTTCTCGTGCTTCTTTTTTACTCTCAGTCTGTTGAGCAGCTCAGCATATGCAAGATCATCTCTCTGTCTCATGATCTGTGTCATAGTTATCATTTGAAAATGATCGGTCCAGAAGTCCAGCACATGGTCCTCATACACACAGAGTGGTTTTGCTCTTCCTACAGGTGGTAACTGATAATAATCTCCTACAGCTAGTATAGATAATCCACCAAAAGGTTTCTGGTTTCCTTTAATCTGTTGCAGTCTCCAGTTCACATAGGCAAACAATTGTTTTGACACCATTGATATTTCATCGATAATTAAAATGTGTGCATTAGAAAGGTCTGCCCTGATTTCATCCAAGCTGTTTCCCAGGCCTTGGTATGGAGGCTTCAAGCTTCTAGGGAGTTTCAGTAGACAATGGAGAGTTTTTCCTGAGATTCCAAATGCGGCGGTTCCCGTGAAGGAGGATTAAAAGAACTGTTGGCTTGGAGATGTCAGTATGCTCTCGTATGCATGGAAGCCTGCGCAAAATCTTGGTTGCTTCTGCATGAATAGATTTGATAACATGCGATTTACCAACTCCAGCTCCTCCATTCAAAAAATACAGAAATTGTTGTGGGTTTTCACCAGAGACACATCTTTTGCACCAGTCTCGCACTGCATAAAATATGGAAGCTTGTGTTTGATTCAAGCTCTGGTACATTTTGCGAATCTGTGCATGATTTTGTTGGGTTGCTTCCACGAGTGGCATAGCTGTGTTACTGACAGAGGTAGATGCTGTGTATTCAGGGACATCGTCCTGCTCGTTCACATCATTAGGATCAGTGGGTTCACGTTCTGATATGCTCTCCAAACGGATCAGTTCATTTGCTGGAGCCAATTTAGACCATGCATCTTCAACTGGACCATTCTGTTCAAAATCCTCAATTGCCTTTTCTATAGCCTCGTTATGTTTTTCTATATTTCTCACGGTTTTCATTTACAATATTGTACACACGCTGCAGTTCATCAGTTCCTGGTAGTTTTACTGAAGCAAATGCAAAAAATGATTCATATGTCGGAAATCTTGTGGACTTCAGCTGCTCATCTGAGCGATATGGCAAGTAAAGCTTTAGAAAAGTTCCATAGAATTTTTCTGGGTTTTTCTGCTCTGAGAAACGTGCAAATCTGATGACAGCAGGTTTTCCCCTTGTTCTTTTCTGTATGTGTCCAAGATTTTTTTGAAGTGGCAAAACATTTTTACCTTTTTTCTTACCTGCATAAACAATGCGGTATTCACTTGCAAATTCAGCCATGCACATGTTCTCAAATTCAGGTCTGTTTGGTCTGGCCTTGTACTTGTCTGGCAATCTGTCATCCACACGTTCTCTATGTCATCATCCATGGTCTGCAAGCAGCTCATCGGTAAACTCATCTTTACAGCGTTGTCATCAGTAGGAATGAATATTACAGCTCGTGATGATGATTTTAATTTCAGACTGCATGTGCGAGCGACTGCCTCCTGAGCACTGACTTCTCTGTTCTTTGAGTAGGCATTCATGACCTGCTTCATGCACTCACGTTCAGACAGGTTATCATGGCTTGAGTCTTTTATCACTTTTTTAAGGTAATCGCTCATCTCATGTTCAGCTTTTGAAATGTACGAGACAATATACATGATACAGCTGTAGGGGTTCAGAATGAACTGTATGTCCATGTTTGCATCCCAGGCTCTTAACAGCATTGGATTATAGCCGTTTACCAGCAGTCCTGTGGTCGTCTCTCCATATATATTGAACTTGATGTAGAAATAGTATCAATATGTTTCTCGTACTCTTCATAAGTCATGTTTACTGTATGAAGTAGCTGTGTAATGCTATCAAAGCTCTGAGTTGAGTCATTCAGTAGATCCCACACTTTCTGCAGCTGTTCTTTTGCAAAACTGGCATAATTTCTTTCCTCCGATTCATTCCCTTCATCAGACTGATCTGCAGGAGGAGGCCTGGGCCGGGATATCATGGTTCTGCTAATGGGTGGTTTAGGAAATCCAAATCGGCAGTGCTTCTTGTTCTTTCTACAGGATTTTGAGTGGTTACGACTGTGCATCTGCACTTCACTTACAATTTTATGTAGTTCTGGGTCTTTGTTTGGGTCTGGTAATTTGCATGAGATATATTTATCAACGAAATCACACACATCCTGATCTTGATCTTTTTCAAACTCTGGAGCATCTTTCACCCAAAATAAGCAGTGAATGTGTGGAGAGCCACGTAGCTGGAACTCTACTCTGTAAAAAAAGTCAATAACCTCACCGATAGGTCGAGCAGGTGAATTGATCAAATCTCTCATCAAGGCTTCAACTCGTTTTTCAAACATCCGCATGGCTGTGACCGGGTTGCTTCTGAGGATTTCACATTTTTCGGACCAGTCTAATTCAGCAAAGTTCACAGTTTCACCTTGTTGTGCTTTAATAGCAGTAATCACATCAGGCCATCTCATCTCAGCAGCACTAAACGTACAGAAAAATGTTGGAGTGCCAGTTGTCTCAGCATAGCAAACAGATCACGGAGAGATTTCTCCCAGTATGCTGGAGTCCCTCTTAATGGTTGCATGAATCGTGTAGCTTCCTTATTTATTACAAGCTTTTCTAACTCATGCTTGTCCTGCAGCAGTGAACAGTTTATTCTGCGTCCATCACGAGTCATGGGTTTTGCTTTCCTCATCTGGATAGACATACTAGATGTGGCCATGTTCATTTCAGTCACAAACTGCGCAAAGAAGATATAGTTGGTATCCTTCGCACAACGATTGTCAATAGAGAATAGTCTAGAGTTAAAGTATCTGCTGGGGGAAACATGTTTTGCTCTGCCAGGCTCATCAAATGTGTTCTTGCCATCGGGAAACTGCACTGGAAATGCCATAGACTCAAGTTTAGGAACTTTGAAAGTGTTTACAGGAGTGTTTTTTCTCTGCTGGGGCAATGCAAAATATTCCATCATTATAAGACAACAGCTGATGGCCGAGATCTGGGGGCTGAAGACATGTGTCCAAGGCAAGGCCTCTCGATTGCTCTTCTGCAGTAGTGTCATCGTTTGCATCATTGTGTTCATTCTCATTGCTCTGTTCTTCAGTGTTCTCAATTTGTCTGCTTGCAATATCCATTTCCTCATCAGAAGCACTGATGTCATTTGCACACTGTTCATGCTCATTAAACATTTCTTCTTCGAGAGTTCTGCATTAATTAAGATATCTTTATATTCTGAATGGATATCTTTTAGCTTTCTTAAAGCAGACAAAACCTTTTGCATGTTCAAAGTCTGAAACTGATAGTGACCTTGGTAACACAGACGTCTCTTCAGTTTCACTGTAAGCAGTTGTGATTCACTTCTTGGTCTGGGTAAACAATTCACTGTTGTTTCTACTTCAGATGCAACAGAAATCACGGCACCTTTTATAGCTCTTTGCTGGCCTTTCGGTAGTGTAACAATCTTAGCAAAGGAATGTACTTCGCAATAACGTGTCTTTCAAGAACATTCAAATCACACAGTTCTGGAGGAATGGGAGTGAACTGAAGTTGATTGGCTAAAGCAATGTCTGGCATCAGACCTCTCAATAGTGTATTATGGCAGCAGTGACAGATCCACTCTGTTTTCCTGTGATCCAGGGCACATTGATCAGGGCAGTCGGAGCAGACGTGAACATAGTTTCCAGTCAAGCAAACTGAAGCAACTGTCGGATTCTTCTGATAGCGCTCACGATCACATGATTTGACTTGATTTGAGAAGAGTGCTCTGGCACAGCATGTGCACACATAAGTTGGCCCCTGTTTTATAACATCTCTGAAAACATTTAAGGCTCTTAACACAGTCGGATCTTGTACTGCGTCAGGCTGGGTATTTTGTAACATGTCTCTCTGCTGGCGCATCAGATCCATGTTTTTGTATTTGCGCTGTATGTCTTGTGCACAGTGTACTTTGTGAAGTATCTTGAGTGCAGATATTTTGTTTTTAGATTTGAATAAATTATATTCTTTCTGACGAGCCCTAAAATGTACATCACAGTGATAACGTTGTTTAAAAATGTTCTTCCTTTTTTCATAGAAGTTAGGATAATTTCTGCATCGGTTTGTATAATGGTCTATTTGCCTTTGCCTAAAAATTGGATCCTTTAAATATCGATCAACAAGATATTGCTTATGCTGTTCCTTATATTTAACATTGTTCCTATAATTTCTCAATACATAGTCCCTTTGTTTCTCCTGAAATGTTTATCATCCTGTAATTTTGAATTATTAATTCTTTTGTTTCTCCCTGAATTGTGCATCATTCTGTAATTTTGAATTATATAATTCTTTTGTTTCTCCCTGAATTGTGCATCATTCTGTAATTTTGAATTATAAAATTCTTTTGTTTCTCCCTGAATTGTGCATCATTCTGTAATTTGAATTATTATTCTTTTGTTTCTCCTGAATTGTTCATTATTTCGGTACTTGCTAATTACATAAGCCTTTTTTCTCTTCTGTATTCATTACTATTTTTATAATTGCTTTTCATTGCTTGTTTGTGTTCTTCTCTGTAAATCACATTATTCCTATACTTGTTTTTCATGGCTTGTTTAAGTCTTTGCCTGGATTCACTATTTGTTTTATAATCATAGACTTTACATACAGCCTGTTTTTTGTCATAAACACCTTGCCTCTGAACCATCTCTTTGTGCCATTTTTTATAATAAGCCTTTCGCTTTTGAGTTTCTTCAGTTTTTCTGTCTGCTTGATTGTCGATTGTGAATATTTTAGATTTGGAGCTGACAACACTAATTGATCCTGTGACGGCATACCATGAGAAAGTTCACTGAATGACAAATTTTTATTACTGTCTTGATTCTGAGTGACGGTAGTTAGAACATCCATTTTATTTATACAAGTCAAGTGGGCTTGATCATTAGTTGATGTGGCTCCATTAAACGTAGTCTCAGATGGTTGTTGAACCGGATCTTGGACACACTGTTGTGAGACATTAGCAGATCTGCATTGTTCATTGTTTGACAGAGCTTTGTTCTCAAAAGAGGTGGATGGTTGTACATCATGTTCAAGCTCATAGCAGTTCGGGGAGACTTCAGGACGTACACGGCTTTCAGTTATCCGGTTGATGAACGATACAGGCAGCAGATCAAATGGTTGCTCGGTCTCTCAAATCGAAACACCATTGAAACAATAGCATCAGCCTCTCGATCAGGTCTTCTAAACGGAAAAAGGTCAACATCACGGCCGTACCAGTGCGTTGATTTTCATCAGGCATTCCATAAGCTGTTCTGCAGTGAGGATCAAAATAACCAAACCTCCCTGAGCGATCTCTGAATACAGCGATACACGAGCCTCCACACATCAGCAACGCGTCACTCACATCAGCTCTGAGGCATTGCAGAGTATTCTCAAGGTTTTCATACTCGCCTAGCGCAGGTGAATCTTTTAGAAATCCAACTCTCTGAGGATGTTTAAGGATGTTGTAGCAGGCCGAGTTGGTCTTAACTGTGCTTGGCAGCTCATCAAAGTTGAAAAAATTTGCCACAAATTGTCCTTTGCTCTGCAGAGTTCGTTTGACACTAGTGTAAACTGCATCACCTTTCTGTAAAATGCGGTCTAAATCGAAACCGAGTAGCTCATTACGTTCATTATGGACAGCTAGAAACATTAAGGAATTGCAAGTACATTGATGGCCTCTGGAATAAATCTTGTACCTGGAATCGATTTGACAGTGGGATGCTGCAACAGACAGAACATACGGGTTTGCATCAATCATACCTGATACAGAGTTGGTACTGCTACTGGTGCCGCTACTGGTGCCACACGAAGCTTCTAGGTTTCTGCGCTGTTTCTGAGATTGACTTCTCTTTCCTTTTCGTGGCATTCTTCAGCACTGGCAATCAAGCAAATATGTTTGAGGAATGGATACAAAAAAATTATATTTAATGTTATTTGAAAAAGAACACAAAGATAATGTCTTTTATGCGATCAGATATACAGAAAAGTTAAATATTTTATATATAACAAGAGTATATTATATATATATATATATATATATATATATACACACACATCAACAGTAATACAACAGTTTTATATATAACAACAGTAAATTAATTGATTTGAAGTTAGGTTAATCAAAAAAATGAATCTCTCTCTTACTATTTCTGAAGATGCAGCACAGTTTGATTTTTCAGGGTGTGAGTATGGGTGTAAATCTTTGTGGTATTGAGTATGTAATTGAGTATCAAGGTGTATCAAGAAGTATCATTGATGATCATAGATCAAAATCATGGGTATTGGCCTTTTTTTTTTAAAAGATGCGTTGGCAAGCTAAGCATAGGTGCATAAGGGTTAGAAGCAGATGTGAGTTTGCATCTTGCAGTTTATAGTGCGAGCAAGCAAGCAGCAAGCAGTGCGGCAGCATTTGCAGGCCAGTTATGAGTTTTGGAAGAGAAAGAATGGAAGAGGCATTTTTTCAATTAGTAAGCAAGATAAAGGTTTGAGTGAATGATATAAAGTTATGGAGAGGAAAGTATAGGACAGGTCAGACAGACAAACACAGAAAGAAATCAAGTCAGTTACTTTGTTAAATGCAAAATGGCAAGTATCATTTACATAAATAACAGTCAATACAAAAATCACTAGTAATATAGTTTGAACAAAAATCATATGTAAGAGGGTTACTTACACAATTGAGGGTGGAAAGTGTTTTTTCACACTTTTTTCATAAACAGTTAAATCATTGTTTCTAGCTGTGGATTAGCCCTTACAAACTGATAAATGTGACAATTTGTCTTTAAGAAAATGAGTGCCAGTGTAATTTCACTAATGAAACCTTGTTAATAAAGACAAGATCCATGCAGACAGAATACTGATATTAAAAAGAAATGACTAATGACTCTGATTAACATTAATCAGTAAGTTTAAAGGGATACTTACAGAGACACTCAACGCAGCAATGTCACCTAAAAAAGAAAATGACTAGTATTTTTTACACATTTGTTGACTGTTAATATGGTGAATTTTAATGTAAATTACCTTGAAATGAAGGTGCTGTTGGCCACCCTTAACAGCAGGGAAACATATGACTAATGACTCATGATTAACATTTATATAGTAAGTTTAAAGGGATACTTACATAGACACTCAAAGCAGCAATGTTACCTAAAAAATGAAAAGAAATGACTAGTATATGAATATAAATTACCTTGAAATGAAGGTGCTGTTGGCAGCTAGCAGGGAAACGATAGTGGAACACGACAATCTAATAAGTAAAATAAATAAATGATCCACTCACAAATGTTATGCAAATAGTAAGTGCTTAACAAAAGAGAATATCACATGCTGTAAAATATGTAGATATAGATTGCTATTCTAAATCTATTGTAAATGTCAAACTAAAGTAATTTAAAAAGATTACTTACCACAAAGGATGCAATGACCTGGCAAGATTTTACAGACATAGATTTACATAAAATAAAAGGAGAGAAAAATAAGAAATTACGTGATTCACTATTATATGAGTCAAATGGGCCATCTCATAGGTCTGTATGTATAGACATACAGAAGAACGTTAAAAAATTTAAAAGAATATTAGTGATCTAGTGAAGGTAGGTTGTTTGCCATGACAACTAATAGCAAATACTGAGAAACTGTGAGGCTGTCAATCAAATACTTACGCAGCAGCAATGACCTGTTACACTCAAGAAAAAAAAAGGAGAAATAGGTCAGATAATACACAGGTATGGATGGGTGAACAGGCGTATCTATTAATAAAATGATTCAGTAGCATTACTAGTTTGTCCAGAAGCACTTTGGTTACATTAGCACTAAAAAGTGCTGTTTTCTCACCGTGACATGAGCATCAACACATGACAATTTATAAGATTAATCATTTTTGTTGTTGTTGATGCTCATTTCACTTTAAAATGCCATCAAGTGTTTGAAAAAAACTTTACTTTTCGACCTAATGATGAGGCTTCTTAACAGAATGAGGCTGAAAATGTATCTGTGGTACACAGTGATATAAAAACCATGTTGATTAACACTGAATCATAAATATTCTTAATGTCTAACATCATCAACCCAACAAGTCATTCTGCCTGGCTGTAGCTGTCATCGAGGGTGCGTTATCACGGAGGTTTGTTTACATACCGGTAACAGCTCAGTAATGGCGTCGCCACAAGATGGCAGCCTACACAGAACGCTCGTCGGGATTCGTGTATAACACAGTTGCCATGATAAACAGAGTGTTGCCATGGACGCAGCTCAGAGACGGAATGGACTATTTTCTTTAGCGGAAGCAATACAATCGTTTTTAAATCAATAAACTCCTTTTTAAATCAATATTTTGTGTCAAATTTTTTATTTATTTGGTAGGTAGCCATGTAATAAGCGGGATAATGTATAGCGAATGCAAACCCTTCAGGGTCGGGCTCATAATCAGCCTGCTGGTTTGTATTCGTTATAACAACCGACTCGCTATACATTATCCCTTACTTAAACGACAAATTAAACTCTGTGCACTATTGTATACAATGTATACACCCCCCCCCCCCCCCCCCCACACACACACACACACACACACACACACACACAAAACAATACACACCTGCCCCACACACTTTTTAAAACAAAGTTAACTTAGCGCTAACGTTACTGCTCTTAACGCTAATGTTACTGCTGTTAAACGTTGTTTAGTCACGTACGCGTAGCCGCGGCTCATGGTTCATATTAAATTGGGTATTTTCCCCGTTTATGTGTCAAAATAACTAACGTTAACGGTGGTATATCAGTGAATGTTTTTAACAATACGACCAACCAAATTAGACGGAAGACAGCAGCCGTTACACAATCCCCTGGGGTTCCCTCACAAGACGATTATCTTCTTAATGGAATTTGTTAACATTTTCTTCATGTTTCAGCAGTTATAAACATTTATAATCAAATAATTAAGTTTAACTGCATCCAACTTGTTTACCCACACACATATTAATTGAATAATTACCTCAGACAATCTTTCCAAACGACCGCCGGACCGGAAGAATCCAGAATGACAGCTCATTAGTTATGCGATTCCCGTACGGCCGTCATTGGCCAGTCGATATATTCATTAAAATACCAATACCCAATACCCTTATAATACAATAATTAACAACATAATGGAGTAAATAATCACAATGAATTTATTAAATCACCAGCACAAATAAAATTGTATATAATAAAAAAAAACACTTCAAAACGTATGGCAGCTGTACACAATTCTTTTTTAAACCCAAAATATTTAACTAATATATTAGGAGGGACCAAATTATATTTTATTTGATAAAATAAATTATACAAAAAGGTAAATTGAGATATAATGTAATGTAAAGCCAAACAGTTGTTCATGAAATAAACGACTTTTGATGTTGATTTGCCTACTTTGTCAGATCAGTGATCAGGAAGGCAGCAGGGTTGTCACTCTTTCAGGCTTTCTGGCAAATAAAATGTTTTCCTGTTATACAATGAAGTGAAAGTTTTGCATTTAACCCATCCAAGTTGGTGCACACACATTAAGAAAGCCATGGACACACACAAAACACAAAAAGGCTTTTTTTTTTTTTTTCTAAATCCAGTGCACCTTTTTTTAACTGTTTATGTAAATAATATATATGAAATTATCCCATAATAAACCATTTGCATGCTGCAGCACTTTTATTTTTTCTACATAAAAACACGCTTTTATGTGGCTTAAGACTGGTTCCCTCGACGACAAAAAAAAGCAATATGATTTTTCCATTGGCTTTGCAACAAATGTTTATGATACTTGCACATTTTGTCCATTTTCACAGCTGAACAACTTTTATTTATTTTTTATTTTAAAAGTTAGGCAATAAATGAACTACACCACAGTCCCACGTACTGTATTCAACATCACAATCACCAAGCTTCTGACTTTATCTAAAAACATTTTCCTAGAAAGTTTTAAGCAGAAAGTAGAATAAAATGTTAAAGTGTCTTGTGCTTGTGTTCACCACAGAACTTATTTCAGTCATTTAACCAAAAAACCCATGGGACAATGGAGCCAGAAGTTCTAAAATGCAACTCGTTTCTGTGTTTTGGATAAATAATAATAAAGACATCAATATAATAAAACATTAACATAACTTTATTTTAAATGAACAGTGTAAAAATTTGAACATGTGTGAACATTTGAAACTTTGTTTTAACACACACACACACATTATTGAGGGTCACTGTGGTGGACACACTTAGGTCAGACAAACATTAACCTGGTGTCTCTTCCTCTGGTGGTCAGTGCTGCTGTCTGTCCCTCTCTGAGGGGGAGGGGGAGCCTCTCTGAGAGGGGAGGGGGAGAGAGAGAGAGAGAGAGAGAGAGAGAGAGAGAGAGAGAGAGAGAGAGAGAGAGAGAGAGAGAGAGAGAGAGAGAGAGAGAGAGAGAGAGAGCGCAACAATGGGGAGGGAGAAACAAAGAGAAAAAAGAAAACTATTGGTCAAAGGTTATCTGTCTTGTCATCATGTGCCTTGGCGATATCTTTTGATTCGCTGATTGGACTGGTGCCAAGTTTAAGACCACTGTCCTCCTCCTTCCTTGACCACTCAACAACTACACGTCAACAACTACAAGTCAGGTGAGACCCTTTTTACTTTTCAACAAACTAAATGAATTCTTCCAATAAAATTAAAATAAGGCTTATATGACAGTGACAAAACAAGATTTGGTCTCAGAGGAGGGGTTCTGACTGAAATTTATTTTCTGAAGTAATTTTTTCACTTATTTCAAATTAAATTCATGATTTTTATGAAGGTACGATGAAATGACAGTAAAATAAAACATATTCTGACAGGATTTGGTCTCAGAGAAGGGGTTCTGACTGAAACATTTATTTTCTGAAGTAATTTTTTCACTTATTTCAAATTAAATTCATGATTTTTAGGAAGTTACGATGAAATGACAGTAAAATAAAACATATTCTGACAGGATTTGGTCTCAGAGAAGGGGTTCTGACTGAACTAAGTGGATAAATTACTTCAGAAAATACATTTTTCAAACTAAATTCATGATTTTTATGAAATTAAGATAAAATGACAGTATAATAAAATATATTCTCACAGGATTTGGTCTCAGAGGAGGTGTTCTGACTGAAATTTATTTTCTGAAGTAATTTTTCACTTATTTGAAATTAAATTCATGGTTTTTTTATGAAATTACAATGAAATGACAGTAAAATAAAATATATTGTGACAGAATTTGGTCTCAGAGGAGGGGTTCTGACTGAAAAATTTATTTTCTGAAGTATTTTTTTCACTTATTTCAAATTAAATTCATGATTTTTATGAAGGTACGATGAAATGACAGTAAAATAAAACCTATTCTGACAGGATTTGGTCTCAGAGAAGGGGTTCTGACTGAAATTTATTTTCTGAAGTAACTTTTTCACTTATTTCAAATTAAATTCATGATTTTTATGAAGTTACAATGAAATGACAGTAAAATAAAACATATTCTGACAGGATTTGGTCTCAGAGAAGGGGTTCTGACTGAACTAAGTGGATAAATTACTTCAGAAAATACATTTTTCAAACTAAATTCATGATTTTTATGAAATTAAGATAAAATGACAGTATAATAAAATATATTCTCACAGGATTTGGTCTCAGAGGAGGTGTTCTGACTGAAATTTATTTTCTGAAGTAATTTTTCACTTATTTGAAATTAAATTCATGATTTTTTTATGAAATTACAATGAAATGACAGTAAAATAAAATATATTGTGACAGAATTTGGTCTCAAGAGGAGGGGTTTCTGACTGAACTAAGTGGATAAATTTTACTCCAGAAAATACATTTTTCAAACTAAATTCATGATTTTTATGAAATTAAGATAAAATGACAGTATAATAAAATATATTCTCACAGGATTTGGTCTCAGAGGAGGTGTTCTGACTGAAATTTATTTTCTGAAGTAATTTTTCACTTATTTGAAATTAAATTCATGATTTTTTTATGAAATTACAATGAAATGACAGTAAAATAAAATATATTGTGACAGAATTTGGTCTCAGAGATTCTGACTGAACAAAAACTCAAACGACCGCCGAAAATATTGAAAAAAATATTGCTTTGACTTTAAATTTTAAGAATAAAACAAGAAGTAAATAATATTTGACACAGTTTTTTTTGACAGATATTTGACATGTACCTTTCTCTGCCTTTTCTTCTCTTCAGCATGGCAACTTCTCCGCCAACATTTCTACGTTGCAAGTGTGTTGCAACAAGGGTAAACCAGAAAGCCCTCGGCTACACAAAGGGCAAAAAAATTGACATAGCAAGGTTTAAAACTGAATCTCTTAGTGCACTCAGCGATGGGTTTAAGTGTTATATTAATAAAAAAGATGGGTTTACCCCGGAATTTGAGGAGGGGGTTAGCTACATATTGCAGAAATACACCCTGTCCAATTGTATTGGACAGATGTATTTGTTTGTTGGCCCTGGAACCCTTAAGTTCAAAACTGTCCAGCAAGACATCTCAGCGGAGGCAGAGATTGAGGCCAAACATGCCCTGTGTCCACCTTCTCCCGTGATGAGTGGCGAAGAAGACGACATCTTCGCGAAGGGTGGATACCTCACACTCCAGGGGAAGATCATAGAAGTGAGTAAATCGATCTATCCGTCTAATACATTTAGCAGTGTTAAACTAATTCTTTAAGCTTTTCACCGAATATAATTTACTAACTTGACATTATTACCTCCTCATCATCCAATTCCAAGTTGCCTAAAACAGAAAATTTTGAAAAATAAACAGTGATAAAGTGATAACGACAGTGTTCTCCAATACCTGTGCCAAATTCAATTATATTGCTAATTTTGTATTTGTGAGCTGAATAGTCTCAAAAACATACTAAATACATTACAACATTGTATTATATTTATTTTGAAATAGTTTGTGCATCTAATGGGTGATTCAAAGTTATAAGAAAATGTCAACATACATACAAATTAACAGGACATAACAGTTGAGTAAGACTGTTGACACCATATGCCTTTTCACCCCCAGATTTACTATCTATCTTTCCATCTGACTGTCTTTATCCGTCATTCACTATGGCACTGTGATTTAAAAACACGTTCAGGAAACCTCAACACTGCATACTTTGGATTTTTCCCTTATTTGGAAAACAAATCATGTAATTAACTAATTGAATAAATAAAATAAAAAATCAAAATGTGCAATGTTAAGGAACTCCAGGAACATAACTAAGAAACAGAACTGCATTATACTCACCCATGAATTTAATTTTTTCAGTTGCGTGGCGTGAGGATGACTCGGACGAATGTCCCCATTCTGGACATGCGGCTCCAGTGTGGAGGAAAGACCCTTGATGTGTCGCTGTGGAGGGATGAGGCGCTGACAGACCTTTATGTAGGGGATGAGGTGGTGCTGACTCACCTTCGTCCATGCATCCTCAATAACGGTCAAGGGAAATTCCAGTCCTCGGCCTACACGTCTGTGCAGGTACATAATGCAAAACACTTCTGCTGCCATAGTTGACACTGAAGCAGAGTAGAACATGCATTTTGGAGTTGTAAACCTACATTTCAATTAATACATATCACATGAACAAAAGCATAACTATTCAGAATATCAGCACAACTGTAATCTGATAATAGGCTAGAGTAGCAAGGTTATTTTTTTTAATACAACAGATCAATAAACAAGAATTTAATATACAGAACAGCAAAATTGTACAAACAGAAATACTTACAGTGAGGTGTTTTTAGTGCTAATACACTAAACCATACTGGTTTGTCTCCACAGATCCCTGAGGGGCAGATCCAGGAAACCGAGGCAGAAATTATTGGCGTCTCCGAGGTGAATGACACCTGCCACTTCCTCAGCAGTGAGTCTGAGGTATTCATTGTGCCGTCAACCGTCTTTTCTGGCAACCCAGATGACATCATTGGCAGACTGCCATTGAAACTTGTCCTGAAGCACATCAACAGACGGGTCCAGCAGATCCGCGAGAGGGAGAGCTCAGCAGAATAGCCTGCTCCCTCAATAATTGTTCTTAATTTATTTAATTTGTTTGTGTTCTGATAAAATTATTTAATTGTTCTTGTTTAGTTTATATAGTTCGTTATATATATATTGTTCCAAAATAAAATATAATTTCACATGTTTCAAAGTGTTGTCTTCTCTATCATCCGTATATTTTTGCCAATAATGCATACCCTCTAATTACCTGCAGAAAAGTAACACTGTTTTGCTTACCTGTTGTGATGAAATGTAATGATCGAGAAATTCGTGGACCTTTGTCATCCATTTGAATGCAACACTGTGGGAGAATTGAAACAGAAAGTTACAATCTTACAACAAGTGTGAAAATAAATACACAAATACAATGCAAAATACATTAATTGAGATATCAACAAACTCATGCATTTGTCATGCATTTAACAGGATGTAGTACCTGTAAAATATTAATCCTATCCTGATTGTTTAAAAGTGAAGCTTGCACTTTTAATCACATCGTGATCCAGTGTTTCCCGACTCAGGACAACGTGGTACAGGTATGAAATTAAAATTCCTACCTCTTTGGTTCCCTCGAGATTTTTCTATGGAGTTTTAGAATCGGGTTTTTCCAATTTAGCAGTAAAATTACATACATGTTTAATAAAATTACATAAATTACACAGACCCGTACCAAAAACACGAATTTTAAAAGCACCGGTTGAAACCATAGACGGTTGAAACTCAATGACTCACATATTAAAAGTGATTTGCTGCCATCTAGTGGCGGTTTTAAAATAACATTTAAATTTTAGTTTAAATTTGAAATTAGTTCACAAGTAAAGTATTAAACATTTTATGTTTTAAAACGAAGCATGAATAATGTCCTTTACGAATTCAATCATTACGCATTCCCTGTGAGCTGCATTAAACAATGCTATTTCAGATGCTGCTTCTGTTTTTCCTTAGCATTGCACATTTTAATTTCTACATTGATTTCATCTGCTCTATTGTGTCTTTTCATTGTAAAAAAGGATTATGAATTAATATCTTACTTGCATGTATCTACACTTTTCCTCGAGCGAATTGGTAGAATCCAGTCAGAGTGTCTTGTCTGTCCGTCTGACTGACATGAGCACTGCAGCACATGTTGTTGAACGCGGCAAAAACTCCCGCGAACCAGCAGTTTGTTTCTTCATCGGAAACTAAACTAATCTGATTGGTTATTGCATTATGAACTCAACAGAGACTTTTGTGATTGGTGATAATGTTGACGCTGGAAAAAAATAAAAAGTAATCTCGCATGGCATGCCACGTGAGGATCTTTAATGCCACAACATTTCCTTGACTTTCACTATTGAATCGAAATATGAAAATAGTTATAGATTAATTTTGACTGTGTAGAATTTTTTTAACCCTTGAAGTTTAAGAAGCAGGGCAATTGTGCCTCATAATGTAGCAATTTAATTTCCTAATTTCCTTCACCTGGTTACTGTGACAACGCGCGGTCATCACCACATTAGCTGTTCTTACAATATACTTATTATTACGAGTTGTTGCTATGAAAGTTATGATTTTAAAATATGCTCACTGATAAAAGTGAACAATTGAGGCTGTAAACTATCTAACTGAAGAAAACATCATTATTGGCGATTATTATTGCTCTTGATATTGTAATAATGAATAGTCGATTAAAGGAATATTAAACGTTTTATTGTGTGTGTGAGGGGGGAAATGTCATTCTTGTATGACAAGAAACATTTAGTATCGGTAGTAATCGGTTAATGCTTTTTACGTACTAGAAAAACAAGACATTGTTATTTTAGTAACATGATGAAAAAACAAAAGGGTTTTAAATTAATATCTTACTTGCATACACTTTTCCTCGAGCAGAATCCGGTCAGTCATCCAACTCCCACGAACCCACAGTTTGTTTCTTCATCGGAAACTAAACTAAACTAATCTGATTGGTTATTGCATTATGAGCTCAACAGAAACTTGTGTGATTGGTGGTAATGCTCAACGCTGGAGAAAAAAAAATATAAAACGTAATCTCGCATGCCAGGTGAGGATCTTTACCTGTAATGCCGCAACATTTCCTTGACTTTCACTATTGAAGTGAAATGTTAAAGTAGTTATAGATTAATTTTGACTGTGTAGGGGGAATGTTTTAACTATTTTATTTTCTAATTTATAAAAGTTATGATTTTCAAAAATGCTCAATGATAAATTTGAACCATTGAGGCTGTAATCAATCAATCAATCTATCTATCTATCTATCTATCTATCTATCTATCTATCTATCTATCTATCTATCTATCTATCTATCTATCTATCTATCTATCTATCTATCTATCTATCTATCTATCTATCTATCTATCTATCTATCTTTAAACTTTAAACTTTAAACTATAAACTATTTAAAACTTTAAACTACTTTTAACTTTAAACTATTTAAAACTTTAAACTAATTTAAACTTTAAACTAATTTACACTTAAAACTAATTTACACTTCAAACTACTTCAAACTACTTTAAATACTTTAGACTTTAAACTAAATTAAACTTTGAACTAATTTAAACTTCAAACTACTTTAAAATTCAAACTAATTTAAACTTTAAACTAATTAAAACTATAAACTAATTTAAACTTCAAAGTACTTTAAACTTCTTCAAACTTTCTGGTCAAAACTTTCACAAGCCAACTTAAAGTTTGTCTCGACGAACTTTTTAATCTAGTTATTATTATTCTTCTTACTCAAAAATTTACAACTCTAACTCCTCCTAGAGCTTTAACTCCACATACTCCAAACTCGGCACGGACACTCAAACTGTTCTGACTCGGTATGCTATATCTTTTCTAACTGATCGGACTTACGGTTTTCCTAAAAATGACGATCAAAGTCGGAAAAAACTCCCATTGACTTAACATTGCGGAATGTTCAAAAATTCAAATCCCAACTGCCATTTTCACACACACCCACAGAAAAGGGCCTGACAGCCCTGCTGTCAGGCCCTCTCTCTCTCTCCCTCAGAGGATTTATTTTATCAAGCAGCCAATAAGTAATGGCCTAAAATCTTCATAGCCACACCATAGCAACCAGTTACAGCACCCTAGCAACCGTGGGCGATCGGCACGAGGCCGCAGGCCTCGTGCCATACTAAATAACTCTATAAAAACTCCTTTTTAAACTCCATAGTAATCATCTCTTAAAAAATACACGCCGACATCACAGACCCCTGATTGAGGCGTCAAATTGTGCGGATTATTGAGGAGAGGTGTGCTGTGACTTTTCTTAGCGATGGGGGGTACGGTGTTTGCCCCAGGGGCAAATCATCGGGTAAAAAAAATCCCATAGACTTAACATTGCCACAAACTTTGACAACTCGTAGCACTGACCAATGATTTCTCAGAAACTTGTAATTTACCACATTTGAAGAGGCTGGCAGGCTCTGTAAGAACATACCTCACAATGGGGTAAAAGTTGCACCCCTGGGGGCAGGAGCTGCCCAAAGTTGCCCCATTGACTTACTATGGTGTAGTCCTACACATTGCATAGGGATTTTGTATTGAACATAGCTCTGGATCACAGTGTCATAGAGACAAGGGGGCGGGCTCATTTTACTCAGACGACCAATCAGTCTCTCAGGATCATTGTGAAGTTATTAAGCCACGCCCTAGCAACCATTTGGAGCACCTTAGCAACAAGTTCCATAGACTTCCATTGAAAGAGATCAAAAGTATATCTCCGGATAGAAGTGTCATAGAAAAACGAGGGTGGTCTCGTTTGACTCGGGGCAGCGAACAGGCAATCCTGAATCACCTCAACACTTCCTAGCCCCTCCCTAGCAACCATTGTCGAGCTGCTTAGCAACCAAATTCTATAGAGGGATATCTTCCATTCTGAATGTCACAGAGGCATGGGAGTTGGTTTATATCATTCATAGTGAAAAGAAGCCTTTAGAAATTCAACACTGGCAGCTGCCAATCAACTCCATGGCAACCAATCAGGGTACCCTAGCAACCATTTTGCAAGACCTATATCTCTGCATCAAAACATCGTATAGAGATGGGGGTTGGCTCTTTTTACTCATGCTAGCAAACAGGACTTGCTACATGCTACACATGCTAGCAGTGAATAGCTACATGCTAATATTGATTAGCTAAGTGTGAAATCATGCTAAGAAAATGCTACAAACTCCATAGTAACCATCTGTGACATCTACCAACCACCTAGTAACACCATAGCAACCACCCAGAATACCCTAGCAACCACCTAGCAACGCCATAGCAACCACCCAGAATACCCTAGCAACTGCCTAGAAACCACCCAGAAGAAGCTAGCAACCGCCTAGCAACCATCCAGAATACCCTAGCAACGCCCTAGCAGCCACCCAGAACACCCTAGCAACCGCCTAGCAACCACCCAGAACAGCCTAGCAACCACCTAGCAACACCCTGGCAACCATTCAGAACACCCTAGCAACGCCCTAGTAACCACCCAGAGTACCATAGCAACCGCCTAGTAACTACCCAGAATACCCTAGCAACCGCCTAGCAACCATCCAGAATACCCTAGAAACCACCTAGCAACGCCCTAGCAACCACCCAGAACACCCTAGCAACCGCCTAGCAACCAACCAAAACACCCTAGCAACCGCCTAGCAACCACCCAGAATACCCTAGCAACCGCCAAGCAACGCCCTAGCAACCACCCAGAACACCCTAGCAACCGCCTAGCAACCAACCAAAACACCCTAGCAACCACCCAAAATACCTTAGAACACCCTAGCAACCTTTAAACTTTAAACTAATTTAAACTTTAAACTAATTTAAACTTTGAACTAATTTACACTTCAAACTACTTTAAAATTCAAACTAATTTAAACTTTAAACTAATTTAATCTTTAAACTAATTTAAACTTTAAACTAATTTAAACTTTAAAATACTTTAAACTTTAAACTAATTCAAACTTTAAACTACTTTAAACTTTGAACTAATTTAAACTTTGAACTAATTTACACTTCAGACTACTTTAAAATTCAAACTAATTTAAACTTAAAACTAATTAAAACTATAAACTAATTTAATCTTCAAACTACTTTAAACTTCTTCAAACTCTCTGGTCCAAACTTTCACAAGCCAACTTAAAGTTTGTCTCGACGAACTTTTTAATCTAGTTATTAAGTTGGCTTGTGAGAGCCAACTTACTGAAATCCTATTTAAACTTATTAAGTTGGCTTGTGAGAGCCAACTTACTGAAATCCTATTTAAACTTATTATTATTATTATTCTTTTTCTGAGACTAAAATTTACAACTCTAACTCCTCCTAGAGCTTTAACTCCACATACTCCAAACTCGGCACGGACACTCAAACTGTTCTGACTCGGTGTGCTATATCTTTTCAGACTGATCGGACTTACGGTTTTCCTAAAAATGACGATCAAAGTCGGAAAAAACTCCCATTGACTTAACATTGCGGAATGTTCAGATTTTCAAACTCCCCAACTGTCAAAAATTCAAATCTAAATACCTTGAAGCCCTAGACTAAATCAAACTGCCATTCTATATACTATATGAGCCATTGAGACTCATTTAAACTATTAAACTCATCTATCTATGACACTTATCTATCTAATCTTAAACTCTTAAACTCATAATAAATTAATAAAACTCTAAACTTAAACTCTTAGATTCATTTAAACTTATAAACTCTAAACTCATTTAAACTCATAAACTATAAACTGATAAACTTATAAACTTATAAACTCTAAACTCATTTAAACTTATAAACTCTAAACTCATAAACTCGTACACGTATAAACTCATACACTTTTATGAACTCATGAATTCATAAACTCATGAACTTAAACTCATAAATTAATAAACTGAACTCTTACTCATTTAAACAAACTCTAAACTCATAAACTCATGAATTCATACACTTATGAACTCATCAACTCATAAACTTATAAACTCTAAACTCATAAACTCATGAAATCATACACTTATGAACTCATAAACTTATAAACTCTAAACTCATAAACTCGTACACATATAAACTCATACACTTATGAACTCATGAATTCATACACTTATGAACTTAAACTCATAAATTAATAAACTCTGAACTCTTACTCATTTAAACAAACTCTAAACTCATAAACTCATGAATTCATACACTTATAAACTCATAAACTTATGAACTTTCATGAATTCATACACTTATGAACTTTCATGAATTCATACACTTATGAACTTTTAAAATCATAAATAGTTCACCATAGCAACCACACAGAACACCCTAGCAACCACCCAAAATACCTTAGAACACCCTAGCAACCACCCAGAACACCCTAGCAACCACCCAACATACCTTAGAACACCCTAGCAACACCATAGCAACCACCCAAAATACCTTAGAACACCATAGCAACCACCCAAAACACCCTAGCAACCACTCAAAATACCTTTGAACACCCTAGCAACACCATAGCAACCACCCAAAATTCCTTAGAACACGCTAGCAACCCCCCAAAATACCTTAGAACACCCTAGCAACCACCCAAAATACCTTAGAACACCCTAACAACCACCCAAAATACCTCAGAACACCTAGCAACACCATAGCAACCGCCCAAAATACCTTAGAACACCATAGCAACCACCCAGATCACCTAGCAACCACCCAAAATACCTTAGAACACCCTAGCAACCGCCCAAAATACCTTAGAACACCATAGCAACCACCCAGAACACCCTAGCAACCACCCAAAATACCTTAGAACACCCTAGCAACACCATAGCAACCACCCAAAATACCTTAGAACACCCTAGCAACCACCCAGAACACCCTAGCAACCACCCAAAATACATTAGAACACCCTAGCAACACCATAGCAACCACCCAAAATACCTTAGAAACCTAGCACACCATAGCAACCACCCAAAATACCAACACCCTAGCAACACCATAGCAACCACCCAAAATACCATAGAACACCCTAGCAACACCAAAACACCCTAGCAACCACCCAAAATACCTTAGAACACCCTAGCAACACCATAGCAACAACCCAAAATACCTTAGAACACCCTAGCAAAACCATAGCAACCACCCAAAATACCTAGAACACCCTAGCAACCACCCAGAACACCCTAGCAACCACCCAAAATACCTTAGAATACCCTAGCAACACCATAGCAACACCCAAAATACCTTAGAACACCCTAGCAACACCATAGCAACCACCCAAAATACCTTAGAACACCCTAGCAACCACCCAGAACACCCTAGCAACCACCCAAAATACATTAGAACACCCTAGCAACACCATAGCAACCACCCAAAATACCTTAGAACACCCTAGCAACACCATAGCAACCACCCGAAATACCTTAGAACACCATAGCAACCACCCAGAACACCCTAGCAACCACCCAAAATACCTTAGAACACCCTAGCAACACCATAGCAACCACCCAAAATACCTTAGAACACCCTAGCAACCACCCAGAACACCCTAGCAACCACCCAAAATACCTTAGAACACCCTAACAACACCATAGCAACCACCCAAAATACCTTAGAACACCATAGCAACCACCCAGAACACCCTAGCAACACCATAGCAACCACCCAAAATACCTTAGAACACCCTAGCAACCACCCAGAACACCCTAGCAACCACCCAAAATACCTTAGAACACCCTAGCAACACCATAGCAACCACCCAAAATACCTTAGAACACCCTAGCAACCACCCAAAACACCCTAGCAACCACCCAAAATACCTTAGAATACCCTAGCAACACCATAGCAACAACCCAAAATACCTTAGAACACCTTAGCAACACCATAGCAACCACCCAAAATACCTTAGAACACCCTAGCAACCACCCAGAACACCCTAGCAACCACCCAAAATACCTTAGAATACCCTAGCAACACCATAGCAACCACCCAAAATACCTTAGAACACCCTAGCAACACCATAGCAACCACCCAAAATTCTTTAGAACACCCTAGCAACCACCCAGAACACCTAGCAACCACCCAAAATACTTCAGAACACCCTAGCAACACCATAGCAACCGCCCAAAATACCTTAGAACACCATAGCAACCACCCAGATCACCCTAGCAACCACCCAAAATACCTTAGAACACCCTAGCAACACCATAGCAACCACCCAAAATTTCTTAGAACACCCTAGCAACCCCCCAAAATACCTTTGAACACCCTAGCAACCCACTTGAAACACAGTAGCAACATTAAATGACTTCAAACTATACCTTAAAATTTAAACTACTTTAAACTACTTTAAACTAATTTAAACTACTTTAAACTTATTTAAACTAATTTAAACTTTAAACTAATTTAAACTTTAAATTACTTTATACTTTAAACTAATTTAAACTTTAAACTAATTAAAACTATAAACCAATTTCAACTTCAAACTACTTTAAACTTCTTCAAACTTTCTGGTCCAAACTTTCACAAGCCAACTTAAAGTTTGTCTCAACGAACTTTTTAATCTAGTTATTAAGTTGGCTTGTGAGAGCCAACTTAGTGAAATCCTATTTAAACTTATTATTATTATTATTATTATTCTTTTTCTGAGACTAAAATTTACAACTCTAACTCCTCCTAGAGCTTTAACTCCACATACTCCAAACTCGGCACGGACACTCAGACTGTTCTGACTCGGTGTGCTATATCTTTTCAGACTGATCGGACTTACGGTTTTCCTAAAAATGACGATCAAAGTCGGAAAAAAACTCCCATTGACTTAACATTGCGGAATGTTCAGATTTTCAAACTCCCCAACTGTCAAAAATTCAAATCTAAATACCTTGAAGCCCTAGACTAAATCAAACTGCCATTCTATACACTATATGAGCCATTGAGACTCATTTAAACTAATAAACTCATCTATCTATGACACTTATCTATCTAATCTTAAACTCTTAAACTCATAATAAGTTAATAAACTCTAAACTCTAAACTCATGAACTTATAAACTCTAAACTCATAAACTCATGAACTTATAAACTCTAAACTCTAAACTCATAAACTCATAAACTCATAAACTAAACTCATAAACTTATAAACTCATAAACTCTAAACTCATAAACTCTAAACTCATAAACTTATAAACTCTAAACTCATATGAAATCATATACTTATGAACATACTCATAAGTAGTTCAACCACCCAGAACACCCTAGAAACCACCCAAAATACATTAGAACACCCTAGTAACCACCCAGAACACCCTAGCAACCACCCAAAATACCATAGAACACCCTAGCAACACCATAGCAACCACACAAAATACCTTAGAACACCCTAGCAACCACCCAGAACACCTAGCAACCACCCAAAACACCTTAGAACAACCTAGCAACCGCCCAAAATACCTTAGAACACCATAGCAACCACCCAGAACACCCTAGCAACCACCCAAAATACCTTAGAACACCCTAGCAACACCATAGCAACCACCCAAAATTTCTCTAGAACACCCTAGCAACCCCCCAAAATACCTTAGAACACCCTAGCAACCACCGAAAATACATTAGAACACCCTAGCAACACCATAGCAACCACCCAAAATACCTTAGAACACCATAGCAACCACCCAGAACACCCTAGCAACCACCCAAAATACCTTAGAACACCCTAGCAACACCATAGCAACCACCCAAAATTCTTTAGAACACCCTAGCAACCACCCAGAACACCCTAGCAACCACCCAAAATACCTTAGAACACCATAGCAACTACCCAAAATACCTTAGAACACCCTAGCAACACCATAGCAACCACCCAAAATACCTTAAAACACCATAGCAACCACCCAGAACACCCTAGCAACCACCCAAAATACATTAGAACACCCTAGCAACCACCCCGAATACCCTAGCAACCCCCCAAAATACCTTAGAACACCCTAGCAACACCATAGCAACCACCCAAAATACCTTAGAACACCATAGCAACCACCAGAACACCATAGCAACCACCCAAAATACCTTAGAACACCCTAGCAACACCATAGCAACCACCCAAAATTCTTTAGAACACCCTAGCAACCACCCAGAACACCCTAGCAACCACCCAAAATACCTTAGAACACCCTAGCAACCACCCAAAATACCTTAGAAACACCATAGCAACTACCCAAAATACCTTAGAACACCCTA
>JAZAVI010001954.1:0-36978 GCA_036326025.1 Chrosomus eos | reverse complement strand
ATTTACATGATGTTTTATGATGTGTGCTTTAATCTTAACACCTTTAACCTTATTATTTATTATCCTCAGGTTAGGTAGAGTAAGTCAAATCTGCCCTAAATCATAAGCATTCGAATGGTACTTACAATTTGTTCAGAAGAACACTGCTAGACAATTCCTTGCAATTAGTATAATAGTTATTTATTAATGTAAATATTCCAGAAATAAAAGTTAAACCTAAAACTAATAGCAAAGTTACCATAATAAGCAAAGTCTAACTCAAAGGTGCAATCAGCTGGGTTTCTGGCGTCGAGAGACACTGCGCGATCAGTATCTTCTGGTCATTCTTCTCTTCAGTCTTTTATACTCAAACAGTTCATTGCAAAAGTCAGACTGTCTTCTGCTGTCATCATTTGGAGAGCTGCCAAATCTTCCTTGACCCTTATAAGGTGTTTCCATAGTAGCCTGCCAGCTCTCTTCTTGGCCCTTTTTCTCTTCATCCTTCTTTTTCTCGTCTGTAAATACATTTTTCTTTAAAAGCAATTATTATCTAATACATAAATGCTCCCTACTCTAAGTTACTTAATATTTTTCATAACATACATATATTAGTAAAACATTCGTACTCTTTTTATATGGTTAAGTACACATGCATATTATCATAGTAATTGGTATTGTTTTTTGTATACAATTTTCCAATACATTTTATGCAGCATTTCTACTTGGGATAAAGATACTACTAAACAAAAAAAAAGTTAAAGACAGAGTAATTGCATAATAACCATCTTCATCAACAATGAGAAAAATCAAACACGTTGGCTACTGGCCCAACAGTCACCTTTTGTTCCTCTTTTTGTCCAAACAATCAGACTCTTTATAGTTGAGGCTCCTCCCCTCAAATTCAAACATACCATTGGCAAGGCTGTCTCAAATACAATCTACATAACTTATTTATAAGATCATATTTAACATCAACATTCAAACATTAATATCAGCATCTCCTTTATCAAGCTCTATTTTCATCATGAAAACCAACGAGAATCTTAAAAGACATGCATTCAATGTAATAACATTCAACATTTTCAATACTTGAACTCCTCCTCCTTTGAGAAGGTATAAGTCAGGCTTCCTGTTCGCGAGCCCCTCCTATTAGGAAGTTCCAGGAAGAAGGTAAGACAAAGAGATTCACCATTAACAAACAGAACAGTATTTGTATACTTTACATTCACCTTTTCTCATTTACAGGCACAAAAGGCTGTAAAAGACCAACAAACAATGAATCGTAATGAAATGTGCACCTTTCATTCGAGACATGTGTGAGACAAACAATGAATAAAATTATCTTGAACACAAACCCCAAGGTTCTTTTGGTTCTTTGAATTGAAAGTTACATACCTCACTTTATCACATTTCTCCCTTTATCCCCCCTCTGGATGGGATTAGTCTGGTAACCGGGATAAGTAATCAGCAATTAGATTCTTCTTACCTGGACAATGCTCAATTGTAAATTTATATGGTTGCAGAGCCAGACACCAGCGCAGTATCCTCGAATTAGTATTCTGCATTGTTTGCATCCATTTCAAGGCGCGGTGGTCAGTTTGCAGGGTGAATTGCCGCCCAAGTAGATAATATCGGAGAGAGTCAATAGCCCACTTGATCGTAAGGCCTTCCTTCTCAATCGTTGAATATCTTCTCTCTCGATCAAAGAGTTTTCTACTCAAGAACAGTACTGGCCTTTCACTCCCAGGCTCTCCTTGGGCCAGAACTGCTCCCAGTCCGACATCCGAGGCATCCACCTGCACAAGAAACTTCTTCAAGAAATCAGGGCCCTGAAAAACTGCCTCTTGACATAATATATCTTTAAGTGCTGTGAAAGCTCCTTCGCACTCCACTGTCCAGTGAAACCTAGAAAGACTCTTTTTGGTTAGGTCAGTCAATGGAGTAGCCAGAGATGCGAAATGGGGAATAAAACGGCGGTACCACCCAATTAAACCAAGGAATGATCTCACTTGTTTCTTTGTCTGTGGCCTTTGAATGTTTTGAATACACTTAACCTTCTCCACCTGTGGCTTGATCTGACCATGGCCAATGAGGTATCCCAAATACTTCACCTCTGTTTGTGCCCACGAGCACTTGGTGGTGTCAATTGTGAGTCCAGCTTTCTGAAGCCTTCCTAGTATATCACAAAGATGATCTAAATGCTCCTGCCATGTTCCACTATATATCACTACATCATCTAAATATGCTGCTGCATATTTGTCACACCCAGCAAGTACATTGTCCATAAGTCTCTGGAACGTTGCTGGTGCTCCGTGTAACCCGAAAGGCATTACATTATACTGATAGAGTCCTGTGGGGGCACGGAAAGCAGTATATGGCTTACAAGAGGTTTCAAGGGGCACTTGCGCTAGTCCCGAGGTAAATAGCGTTCGTCAGCTCCAAGTTTGTATCCAGCCTCTCACGAAGACTTCAGATGCCCCAACACCTGTGATGAGACGACTAAACGCCTGTGGAGAGACGACTCGACGCCTGTGAAGAGACGACTAAACACCGGCGATATGTTATGCCTAAATTTATACATGATTAACTAACTGTATTTTTCTTTGTCCATTTCTGAAATGCACTTTCTGTAAAGCTGCTTTGAGACAATGTGTATTGTGAAAAGCGCTATACAAATAAACTTGAATTGAAAAACTTGAACTTGCCAGTATCCTTTACATAGGTCTAGTGTAGTCATGTAACATGCTTTACCCAGCCTTTCAATCAGTTCGTCTATTCGAGGCATTGGGTAGGAATCAAAACAGGATACACTGTTCAGTTTTCTAAAATCTGTACAGAACCTCAGTCCACCATCTTTCTTGGGAACCAGAAGTATAGGACTTGACCACTCACTTTGAGAAGGTTCAATTATTCCCATCTCCAACATTGTGTCAATCTCCTCCTTCAGTTTCTCTACCATCCTCTCAGCAACTCGATAAGGCTTCTGTCGAATTGGAACTTCCTCTTTCAAGATGATGTTATGGGTGACCACTTTGGTACGCCCCGGTCTTTCCTGGTAGAGAGATGGAAAAGAAACTGAAGGAGGAGATTGACACAATCAGATTAGAAAGAAAGATCAGTTAAAGAAAGATTAGTTAGAAAGATAGATAGATTACTTAGAAAGAAATAAAGATAAGTTAGAAAGAAAGAAAAATTATTTAGAAAGAAAGATTAGTTAAAATGAAATTCTTTAGAAAGAAAGTTAAGATAGAAAAAAAGAAAGAATAGTTAGAAAGATAGATAGATTAGTATGAAAGAAAGAAAGATTAGTTAGAATGAAAGCAAAAAGAAAGAAAAATTAGAAAGAAAGAAAGATTAGTTAGAAAGATAGATTAGTATGAAAGAAACAAAGATTACTTAGAAAGAAAGAAAAAATTGTTAAAAAAGAAAGAAAGAAAGATTCAGAAGAAAAAGAATAAAAGATTATTTAGTCAGTAAAAATGAAAATGAAAGATTTGTTAAAAAATAAAGTTGGATTAGTTAGAAAGAAAGAAAGACAGAAAGATTAGTTAGAAAGAAAGATTAATTAGACAGAAAGAGAAATTAGTTAAAAAGAAAGACTAGTTAGAAAGAAAGATCAGTTAGAAAGAAAGAAAGAACGATTAGTTAGAAAGAAAGAAAGATTAGTTAGAAAGATAGATAGGTTAGTTAGAAAGAAAGAAAAATTTGTTAGAAAGAAAAAGAAAGATCAGTTAGAAAGAAAGATATAAAAATTAGTTATAAAGACTAGTTATAAAGAAAGATCAGTTAGAAAGAAAGAAAGATTAGTTAGAAAGAAAGAAAAATTATTTAAAAAGAAAGATTAGTTGAAAAGAAATTATTTAGAAAGAAAGATTAGTTGAAAGAAAGAAAGCAAAAAAGAAAGAAAGAAAAATTAGTTAGAAAGAATGAAAGATTAGTTAGAAAGAAAGATCATTATTATTATTATTTAGAAAGAAAGCAAAAAAGAAAGAAAGAATATTAGTTAGAAAGATTAGTTAGAAAGATAGATTGTTTAGTATGAAAGAAAGAAAGATTAGAAAGAAAAGAAAGAAAGAAAGAAAGAAAGAAAGAAAGAAAGAAAGAAAGAAAGAAAGAAAGAAAGATTAGTTAGAAAGACAGATGATTAATAAGAAAGAAAGAAAGAAAGATTATTTGAAAGCAAAAAAGAAAGAAAGAAAGGTTAGTTAGAAAGAAAGATTAGTTAGAAAGATATATAAATTAGTATAAAAGAAAGATTAGTTAGAATAAAGAAAGATTTGTAAAAAAGAAAGAAAGATTACTTGAAAAAAGAAAGAAAGAAAGAAAGAAAGAAAGAAAGAAAGAAAGAAAGAAAGAAAGAAAGAAAGAAAGATTAGTTGAAAATGAATTATTTAGAAACAAAGATTAGTTAGAAAAAAGAATGAAAGATTATTTAGAAAGAAAGAAAGATATAAAAGAAAGAAAGATTAGTTAGAAAAATAATAGATTACAGTTTTTCTCATTTGCTAAGGCACGCTAAATGAAACTGGGATCCGCTTGATCTTCATCATCGTATTATTAGCACAGCAGAAGTCTTCTCTTGCAAATGCTTTAAGACTTTTTCATTTGTTTCACACATTTTTCACACCCTTTTTCAAAACAGTTACCACAGATCTCATTGAAAGACCCCAAACTCTATTGGATTCACTGTGTTGAACAAAAGGAAAACATCTATAATAGATAGAAAGTACTTGCATAATTCTAAATCTCAATCCATCTGTGTGAAACTCATTTGCACAACTCTTCAATCAGCATTCAGTCATCATCCATCTATAAAAGATGCCACCTCTGTGTTGCTATTTGCAAGCATGGATCATAGGCACGGAAGGAGAGGAAGAGGCCATGGCAGAGGGGCCAGAGGAAGGGAGGAGGAGGAGGAGGAGGAGGAAGAGGAGTTTGAGGAAGAGGAGCAAGAGGAGTAAGAGGCCATGGCAGAGGGGCCAGAGGAAGAGGAGTTTGTATGCGTGGTGGAGGAGCTGCAGCAGCAAGAGGACGAAATCGAGCTGAAGTTTCAATTGAAATTTAAAAACATGAAATTTTCAAATGACAAACAATTATTGACCATGTCATCAATCATAGCTTGTCCTTTAGAGAGACAAAGGGTCCAGCCCATTCTGAGTCAGAGCACATTGTCAGGCTTTTTCAGAATGAACAGGTAATTCACAGTGTTACTGTAATGTATACCACTATTTCAGCTTTACTGTATTGCCCTGTTAGCAGAACAAACTGTGTATACAGTAATGCAGATCTTTTATCAATCCCATTTATGTGATTGTCATATAGTAATGTAAATTTTGACATGCTTTTTGCTTTTACTTTATAGAATCCACACATTATATATATATATATATATATATATATATATATATATATATATATATATATATATATATATATATATATATATATATAGGGATGCACCGATACCGATACAAGTATCGGTATTGGGCCCGATACTGAGCTCATGTACTTGTACTCGTACTCGTAAAAATGCCCCGATACCAACAACCGATACCAGGCAGCATGTGTACAGTTTCAGAAATTATAATGGGGATAAAAAAAAAGAAGGCTGTATATGAAATAAATGTATCTTATCAGTGGAATATTAAACAGAATATATTAATGCGTCGTCTATATAACTATATGGTGCGCAAGCTGATAAGATAAAAACGTGCAGTGGATTGAGCGCGCTACGACACAGACACGCGAGCTGGTCGAGCGCATCCCTTTTTCACAGACGTCAGTGGAAAGTTTGTAGTTCAGTCGGATGTCAATGGCAAATCAAGTAAAACGAGGCATGTAGCTTATTAACCTCTTAAGCACCAGGACCATTTTTGGGGATTTCCGCCTGGATTTGCCTACCCAAATTGAAAAGCCTCCCATTCACACATACTTTGGGCTAAAAACAAAATTTTTGTGTCATTTTACAGGAAACCCTTTGCAGTTTCATAAAACAGTGCTAAAAGTGATAAACATTTAAGTATATGTTGTCTGAGCTGTAATAACCCCCCCAAAAAACAGGCGCTTTTTGATTTTTTAATTTTAAATTAATTTTTGAAAGTGCATAACTCAGCCCCTGTGTCCTCTCGAAACATACAGACAAGTGTTGTTGTTTCCTCTAGATGTCAACAAACACTGGAAAAAAGAATTTTTTCTCTATAATAAAAAATGAAAAAGATATTCATATTAATCTGAAGGTAGGAATATTACCTTTTTTATATGTAATTTCCACCTAGCCAAATCTATACTCTGTTCATACCTATATATAGTGGTATTTATGCAATATTTCAGTGTCATTTTACAGAAAACCCTTTGAAATTATATAAAACACTGCTGAATGTGATAAATATTATAGTATATGTTGTCTGTGCTATAAACAAAAATAAAAAAATAGGCGCTTTGTAATTTTGATCATTTTATTCTTTCAGAAAATATTTTTTTTAATTTTACAAAATATTTGCCTAAAATATGTGGTCTAATACAGTCTACAACAGAATCCTCATCCTCCAGATGTATTTCATTCATTATATGGGCATTAGTTTTGTCACTTCACCTCAACATCACCGGCTAGCCTCCTCTGATGCCCGCTGTGCCAGCTGTGCCAAATGTGCCATCAGCCACATCTTCAATCTTCAATAGAAACTGAAACATAGAATCACTGTTTATACATAGTTTCTGCACTGTAATAATAGCCATTTGATTTCACAATATCAAAATGTAGATTTACTGAAATGACCATTTTTTCAACGTATCCAAAGTGAAACTAACTATATCACACTTTGACTAAAATGTTTGACATTTATTTTCAGATAATAGTTTATCTGATTGGTTGCTGTTCTTTCACATTTCAAACTAGCAATAACTTTATCAAAAAAATGTATGTAAACATTGTAAAAGGTTACCTACCTAAACGCAGCGCGTCTTGAGATAGCCATTGGCACTCCAAACTTCTCCAAATCCTCCATTTAGAAACAAGTTGCACTTTCAAAGATCGGGTTTATCAATGTCATCGATGCTTTTATGTTTCTAGATGCAATTATATAAATCAAAATAGTTCTCAAACTTATATAAACTCGCGCTACAGTCATCAGAGACCCTGCTCGCGTTCAAAACAGGATATGGACACGTTTGAGTTGCGCACACAGCCCCGGTCAGCCAGTGTTGCACAGTAAAGGGTCCACCTAATATTTTTACCGCAAGAAAAGTTCCTACTAGATTTCTAAGCTGAATGGATCGACCTTAGGCAGCTGGATCTCTGTTACAGGACGCATACGCAGATGGCTTGAAGATCCGGTGTTTTGCGCTCAGAGCGCATCTCCTCTCAGTTCATTCGGAACGGGTTTTCTGACCAACGAAAGCTCACAGAAACGTGAAAATGGTCTTATTTGAAAGAAAACATCCTAATCTAAAAGTTGATATAGATTATGTGGCTGTTTTCGGCTGATTGAAGACGACATCGGAGCAGGCATGTGAGACTTTTATCTGTCATTTTGTTTTATTTTATTTTACTGCGCGATTCTTTTGAAGATATTTCGGTCTATGATTGTCTCACAATGTAATAACCTACATCGACAGATTCCTTAGAATGAGAGCTTTATTTCTATGTAAGTTTTGACTGTTTTATGAAATATATAAAAAATAAATATTTGTAAAAATAATTCTTCGCAATCACAAAGCGGAAATTTTTGCCTGGGACCAATGCATATTTAAGCTAATATTTTAAGTTGATATGTATCATAAAAACGAAAGTGATGGTATTCTTTGTAAAGTTTAGATTCTAAGCTTTCAAATGATACCATGAATTGCTTTATACCTTATATGGAAGTCTGTAAAAAGAACGTACGAACATCATAACAAGGTGTTTGCCCCCGGTACCGGGGCTCTGGTTTAACGAGTGGTTGCCTACATTATTACTGGACATTTGCAGGTCAAGAATTTCCATAAACTTCAAACATCCACAGCGCGCGCGAATTCTGAATGGAAGTCTTTCACGCATTGCGCTTGTACGGACGAATTCACACAAAACTAATGTAAAAACACCTGTCTTGGCGAGTATCCTAGTAAAAGTCTGTTATATATCTCAAGTGAACGTAGACAGTATAATTAAAATGGCGTCAGTGCGTTTGTGCGTTCAGCCTTAAAGGGGCGGCACTTTAATAAATCTGCTGCTGTGTTTTAATGTTAATCAAACAAAGGACAAATAAATTACTCTCTGCTCTTGGCTAAATAGGCTACCTCTATCAACTTTACAAAAAGATCCATATATATTTAGTTTATACAGTAATGAATATGCAGTGCATGAAATATATATTTGTTGAACTAATTAAGTTTAAATTTAATAAACAACTAATATGATTGATATTATTTTGGTTTCTCTACCAATACATTTAAAAATTACAAATGCATGAATTGAAAATTAATTGAAAATTAAAAATACAGGTATCGGTTACGGTATCGGTATCGGCGAGTACCAAAAATGAAAGTATCGGTATCGGACTCGGTCTGGAAAAAGTGGTATCGGTGCATCCCTATATATATATATATATATATATATATAATGTATATATATATATGAAGAGTTCAGATGCAAAAGCCTCTAAATGCCTCTAAAAGAAAATTTCAGATGGCATTTAGAGGCTTTTGCATATTATTATTTTTTTTAAGGTTATTTCCACCCATAAGTTTCATTTGGTAGCTTTTCTTTTCCAGTATCCATTTGAGTTTGTAAAGTATAATTTCATATTGATGGCTGTATTTTGTATTTTGTTGTCCATTGTGTAATGATTGATTGAAATAATAAATTAATTTGACCACAAGTTGTGGTGTTTGATGGAAATATTTGCTTATGTTACATGTTTTTAATGTTTTGTGAGTGTTAGAGCATTTTGCTAACAAAATTTGTCATTTTGGCCATTGAGCTTTAGTTTTATCCTATGTGTTAACTGTTTTGAAAATGTGATGTCAGAGTGGGCAAATGTGTTTAAGCAATCGAGAAAAACTGTAACTCCCTTTATGTGTGTGCTCTTTCCCTCATGTGTTGCCAGTTCGTTAGATGTTGTACTACTGTGTACATCTTTGCTACATAGTTTGTTTCTTGTTACTAAGGTCTTCAGTGTTTTATTTGTAGAAGTATTTTGTGCTTTAGTTTTGCCATCGGTCCTGTCTGTCTTGTCATCTCTGTCTCTAGTTCCAGTCCTGCTAGCAGAGCGTCCCTGACTGCTTACACTCTTGGTTTTGGAGGAAGCCTGGTGCTGAGCCTGAGATCCCTGAGTGCCTTGCTGGAGTACTTACAAGTTACTGTCTGACTACTGCTAGTGTTCTGAGGTCTCATTCTGCTCTGCCATTACTACTCTCAAGCTTCCAGTCATCTTGCTAGTTACAACTGCTGCTCTGCTAGTTACTACGGCTGTCATTGTGTCTCATCCCTGCCTATTGTCTGGACTGTTCACCTCTCCTACCACATCCTGTCATCTGTCTGCTGTTTGTCAATAAACCTGTTAACACTCGTTCTGCATTTGAGTCCTCCTTCATAGATCCGTGACAGAAAGATTAGTTAGAAAGAAAGCAAAAAAGAAAGAAAGAAAAAATAGTTAGAAAGAAAGATTAGTTAGAAAGATAGATAGATTAGTATGAAAGAAAGAAAGATTAGTTGAAAGAAAGACAGCAAAAAAGAAAGAAAGATTAGTCAGAAAGAAAGTAAGAAAGAAAGAAAGACAGAAAGAAAGATTAGTTAGAAAAAACAATGAAAGATTAGTTTGAAAAATAGGTAGATTAGTATGAAAGAAAGAAAGATTGGTTAAAAAAGAAAGAAAGAAAGTTTAGTTCAAAAGAAATTATGCAGGGACTTCCGGTTTAGCATCTGCCATGTGAGGCCGCATAAATCGGGAGCTCCGCAAATCATCTCTTAAATTTAGTTTTATACAGCGTTATATAACTATATTTATTTATTTTACATCTCGTGTAGGCCTATTTGAAGGTCACTTCACTTCTTATGGTACTGTTGATATCTTAGCCGCAAAGTTCCAGCGATGTCTTCAAAAACGCAAAATTTCCCAGGTACGAGAAGAAATGCAGAACACATTTTCATCTTTGAAAGAAGACCTCAAAACTCAGAGTGAGCGCTTAACAAGCCTGGAGACCGCCACCTCAGATTGGACGACCAGTCTTCATTCTCTCGAGCCAACGGTCGTTTCTCTCCAGAAAGAAGTCTCCTCACTGCAAGCTAAGTGCATCAATTTAGAGTGTCGTTCCGGTAGATCCAATCTTCGCTTGGTGGGAATCCCGGAATGTTTGGAAGGCCCACAACCTACAAAGTGCGTGGCAGATGCTTTGGTGGAGATATTTGATCTTCCTGAACCCCCGCTTCTTGCTCGTGCACATCGTTCACTTGCACCGAAACCTGCGGAGGGTAGCCTTCGTAATTTGCTTCCATCGATACGACGTCAAGGAGGATATTTGGCGAAAAGCGAGCCGGGGTGGCCAGCTTAAGTTCAGAGAAAAAACTGTGTTCGTCTTCCCGGACTTTCCGCCTGAGATTGCCAAGAAGCGGGCTGCATACTATGAGGTAAAACGTCTACTGAGGTCCATGCCAGATGTTAAGTACGGTCTAAAGGGTCAACCGGCTTCAGAATCACAAAGAACGGCGCTGAACATATGTTTGATACTCCAGCCGCGGCACTGGCTTTTGTGAAACAACACCTATTACCTGCTTGAACATCTATAAATGTGCTGGAACTTATGTCTCTTTTTCTCTGTTTCAGAGACTATTGAAAGCACTTTATCCAGGTGTGTTGTTTAACATGTTAGGATTTATTCTTTGATTATAATTAGAATTTATGTAATTATAGGATTATAATTTTTTATTTTTTATTTTTTTTATTTTGTCTGTATTTGTTATTTGTTTGCTGAGATGCGTCGGAGGTAAGATTCACAATATCTCGCACGCACATTGGGGTTTTTCCTCAGGGTAGCGTACACTCTTGGGGGAGTGTTAGCTTAGGTCTAGAGCGCGGGGTGGGGGGTGGTAGTGAGGGCGGGGGCGGCACTTCGCGCTGGGGTTCTTAAAGTGTTTTAATATGTTCTCATTTCTTTGTTCATCTCATAAGCATAAGACTGGGCCGTTGCTCTTTTGTATTGTTTCATTCGTTTCTGTACTTGCTGTTCCTTGTATAATTATTTGTGGTTTACAAGTATATTTTTGGTCTTTCTCCTCTCTTTTTTTTCTCTTTTCTTTTCTTTGAATGATGGGTGGTAGAGCTAATGAAGATGGTTTGGTGAGATGGGTTAGCTGGAACTGTAAAGGTTTGAATTATCCAGTCAAACGCAATAAGGTTCTGACTCATCTTAGGAAACTGAAAGCCAGTTTCGCGTTTCTTCAAGAAACTCACCTCTGTTCATCTGACCATTTTAGATTGAAAAAAGACTGGGTGGGTCAAGTCTATCATACACATTTTCAGTTCAAGTCCAGGGGCTGTGGCATTTTGGTACATAAATCCACTCCATTTGCCGTATCACAAGTAATTGCAGATCATAAGGGCAGATACGTCAATGTAACAGGAACTTTGTTTTCAACCCCCCTAATTCTTGCGAACGTCTATGCCCTTAATTATGATGATGTTTCCTTTTTCACCTCTTTTTTATCATGTATACCTGACCTTCACTCTCATTCACTAGTCCTGGGCGGAGACTTTAACTGTGTGATGTGTCCACAACTTGATAGGTCCTCGAAAAAAGTTATATCTCTTTCAAAATGTGCAGCGATTATTCAATCTTTTCTGCATAACTATGGTATTCGTGATCCATTCCGTTTTTTGAAATCCTTCCGCAAGGAAATATTCATTTTTTTTTCGCAAGTACATCATTCCTATTCACGAATTGATTATTTTTTTCTAGATAACAAACTTCTTCCATATCTGCAGAATTGCTCATATGAGAGCATAGTAATATCTGATCATGCACCAGCGGTTCTGGAACTTAGCTTTCCAAAAGCACCCCCAAAGCATCATCAATGGTCCTTTAACCCTGGTCTATTACGGGATAAAGAATTTGTAAAATTGATCTCCTCAAATATATCTTCTTTTCTTGAACTAAATAGTACTCAGGATATGGCTTATTCTACCATTTGGGAGACCTTAAAATGTTATCTGCGCGGTTTAATAATTTCATATTCGTCTTATAAAAATAGAGAGCGAAAGAGGCAACTAGATGAATTATCTAGTTCTATAACAGCTATTGATGTTCAGTACTCACTGAACCCCTCTTCCAACCTTTATAAAGAACGTCAGATTTTGCAGACAAAATATGATCTATTATCGACTGAAGAGGCTGAGAATTTGTTTTTACGAGCTCAACATAGGGTCTATGAGTTTGGTGATAAGACGGGTAAATTGTTAGCTTATCAAATTCGTAAATCGCAGACGTCACGCTTGATACCCCAACTTAAGTTACCTTCAGGAATTACTACCACTGACTATACAGAAATAAACTCTCAATTTAAGCAATACTATGGTAATTTGTACACCTCGGAATCTCCTCAAGATGTATCCTTAATGAAAACTTTTTTAGACAAATTAGATTGCCCCACTGTAGAGAGAACTTTGTGTGATTTTTTGGATGAGGATATTCAAATTGAAGAAATAGCTGAGGCGATTGCTTCCTTGAAAACAGGCAAGGCCCCGGTGTCGTAATGTGGGGTTTATGTCTTGTTTTGTCATGTTCAGTGGTTCCCTGTCTTGTTTATTAGTGATCCCAGGTGTTTCTCCTTTCCCACGCCCCCTTGTTATCCTGTTAACTCATTTGTACTTCATGATTTAAGCCCTGTGTTTCTGCCCTGTCCTTGTGAGTTGTTAAATGAATGTTTCATGTCTATGTTGGTGATTCCAGTTTCTAGTTTTTGTATCCTGTTTCTGGCTAAAGTTTATAGTTTGTTAATAAAGACACTGCGTTTGGATCCAGCCTCATCTCAGTTTCATCGCACTTCGTGACAGAAAAACTCACCACAAAGTGATCCAGCAGCCATGCCTACCTGGAGTCCCGATGTCCAGATTATCCGGCTTCGCCAAGGGAATCGCGCCATCGAAGATTATGTCGCAGAATTCCTCGAGCTGGCGCACCTCGCGCAAATGGACACACAGTGCCTGAAGATCTTCTTCCGCGGGGGTTTATCGGAACCACTCGGTTCTCAGATGCCCGAACCTGATCCGCACGGGTCTTTAGAGTGGTATATCGACCTGGCCCTGTTGTGGAGCGGCTCTCCGTTTACCGTGGGCATGGAGGAGAAGCTTCGAGAGCCTGCGCTTCACGTCAGCCCGGTCGCGCCTGCGCTTCGCCCCAGCTCTGCCGAGACCACGCTCCACAAGCCCGCTCTCCACGTGAGCCCCGCCGAGCCCGCTCTCCACGTGAGCCCCGCCGAGCCCACTCTCCACGTGAGCCCCGCCGAGCCCTCGACTCACGTCTGCCCACTCAAGCCCGCATTCCGCACTGGTCCTGTTGGATTTGCCAATCCGCAGACCGTGGAAGTTTCGCCACCGAGTCAAGTGAGTCAAGCGCCACCGAGTCAAGTGAGTCAAGCGCCACCGAGTCAAGTGAGTCAAGTTCCGCCGAGTCAAGTGAGTCAAGTTCCGCCGAGTCAAGTGAGTCAAGTTCCGCCGAGTCAAGTGAGTCAAGTTCCGCCGAGTCAAGTGAGTCAAGTTCCGCCGAGTCAAGTGAGTCAAGTTCGTCTTCCGAGTCAAGTTCGTCTTCCGAGTCAAATTCGTCTGCCGAGTCAAGTGCCAAGTCGAATGAATCAAATGAGTCTAACCAAGTGAGTGAATCAAGTGAAGTGAGACGCCGCCGCAGGAGGAGAAGGAGGATTCGTTCGGTTCGCCAGGCTCCGGTGAGCGTACCCAGACTCCTCGCCCTGCCGGCCCCGCCTCTGCGCCTCGTCCTGCCGGCCCCGCCTCTGCGCCTCGCCCTGCCGGCCCCGCCTCTGCGCCTCACCCTGCCGGCCCCGCCTCTGCGCCTCGCCCTGCCTACGTCTCACAAGCTCAGGGAGGCTTTACCTGAGGCCGTTTCCAGCCCAAAGTTTCTACCCGTGGATTTCCCCAAGTATTTTTTTGGGGGGGGCAGTAGGTACCCTGTGAGGGCCATGGAGGTGACACTGACATGGTCCCCTGCCAAGTGTGCTCCGCTCTGGTCCCCTGCCAAGCATGCTCCGCCCTGGCCTCTGCCTGGTCCTGCTCCGTCCTGGCCTCTGCCTGGTCCTGCTCCGCCCTGGCCTCTGCCTGGTCCTGCTCCGCCCTGGCCTCTGCCTGGTCCTGCTCCCCCCCGACCTCTGCCTGGTCCTGCTCCGCCCTGGCCTCTGCCTGGTCCTGCTCCGCCCTGGCCTCTGCCTGGTCCTGCTCCGTCCTAGCCTCTGCCTGGTCCTGCTCCGCCCTGGCCTCTGCCTGGTCCTGCTCCGCCCTGGCCTCTGCCTGGTCCTGCTCCCCCCCGACCTCTGCCTGGTCCTGCTCCGCCCAGGCCTCTGCCTGGTCCTGCTCCGCCCTGGCCTCTGCCTGGTCCTGCTCCGCCCTGGCTACCTGGTCTGTCAGGTCCACCCATGCTCCACGGCCCAGGCCCGCCTTGCCTAGGTCTAGGTCATGTTCCCCTGCATGGGCCTGGCCCCCCATCCCTCCCCCAAGACCGCCCTCCTGGACTTTTTTGGTGTTATTGGGCGTCAGGAGCCGCCCTTAAGGGGGGGGGGGTTATGTCGTAATGTGGGGTTTATGTCTTGTTTTGGCATGTTCAGTGGTTCCCTGTCTTGTTTATTAGTGATCCCAGGTGTTTCTCCTTTCCCACGCCCCCTTGTTATCCTGTTAACTCATTTGTACTTCATGATTTAAGCCCTGTGTTTCTGCCCTGTCCTTGTGAGTTGTTAAATGAATGTTTCATATCTATGTTGGTGATTCCAGTTTCTAGTTTTTGTATCCTGTTTCTGGCTAAAGTTTACAGTTTGTTAATAAAGACACTGCGTTTGGATCCAGCCTCATCTCAGTTTCATCGCACTTCGTGACACCCGGGTCCTGACGGTTTCACGTCCGATTTTTCTATAACATTTTCTAAACTATTATGCCCTGTGTTGCTTTTGTTTTTTTTAGAGAGTCTTCAGAATTCTAACTTACCCCCAACCTTCTATCAGGCTACTATTTCATTAATTCTTAAGAAAGATAAGCCCCCCCCAGACTGTGGTTCTTATCGCCCTATTTCGCTTTTAAATTGTGATTACAAGATACTAGCTAAAGTATTATCTTTTCGGCTTGAAAAAACTTTACATGGAGTCATTTCACCTGATCAAACTGGTTTTGTTCGAGACAGACACTCTTTTTTTTTAATATTAGGCGTCTTTTTAATGTTTTGTATTCACCCCATTCCAACAATGCTGAAGTGGTGGTTTCACTGGATGCTGAAAAAGCATTTGACCGCATCGAGTGGGGCTATCTTATAAATGTTTTGGAGAGGTTTGGATTTGGTTTAAAATTTATTTCTTGGATAAAGCTCCTTTATGCCACCCCCAAGGCATCGGTACGCTCAAACAATATTATTTCAGATCCTTTTCCATTATGTCGGGGCACAAGGCAGGGTTGTCCCCTTTCCCCCCTTCTATTTGCTATCGCTATTGAACCCCTTGCAATTGCATTACGTGATGACTCAGAGGTGCAGGGCATTTTTCGTGCTGGTCTAGAACAGAAGGTTTCTTTATATGCTGATGATCTTATTTTATTTTTATCCAATCCTCTAGTTTCAATTCCTCGAGTTCTTTTAATATTGGGCTCATTTAGTACTTTTTCAGGTTATAAATTGAATTTTTCCAAGAGCGAATTATTCCCAGTGAATTCTGCTGCACTAAGTCTATCATATTCAAATTTCCAATTCAGAGTTGTTAATAACCAATTTAGATACTTGGGTGTCCAAGTGACACGTTAACATGCTGACTTGTTTAAAACCAATTTTAGTCCTTTATTTGATCTCACAAAATCTATGTTTTTATCATGGAAACCACTTCCTCTATCACTGATAGGAAGGGTAAATGCAGTTAAAATGAACATTCTTCCAAAATTTTTATATTTATTTCAATGTTTGCCCATATTTATTCCTAAGTCATTTTTCTCCGGTTTGGAAAAGACTATCTCGTCATTTATTTGGAATAACAAGCCAAGGCGAATAAGTCTAAAGCATCTTGTTAAACCAAAAGGGGTGGGAGGTTTGGCTTGGCCTAACTTTCAAACGTATTACTGGGCAGCCAACTTTAGAAACTTATTGTACTGGTGCCGGCATGATTTGCAACTGTGTAAACCTCTTTGGGTGCAAATAGAGGCTGTTTGTTGTTCCCCAGTCACGTTGACATCTTTGCTCTGTTCTTCTATCCCTCCTACTCATAGTATCTCGATTAAGAATCCAATTGTTAAACACTCTCTGAGGATTTGGAATCAGTTCCGCAGAGATCTAGAGCTTAAGGGTCTTTCTTCAGCTGCACCCATTGCCAGTAACGCTTCCTTTCCACCCTCTCTTTTTGATGGGGCTTTCAATATCTGGAAGTCACAGGGTCTAGTTACAATTGATCAGCTATTTATAGATAATAATTTTGCTTCATTTGACCAACTTAAAAATAAATTTTCTTTGCCCAATTCACATTTATTCCGGTATTTTCAACTTCGGAGCTTTGCCCGTAGACACTTTCCGGAGTTCCCCTCTGCCCCTCCTAGTGGTGTCTTGGAGTGTATTTTAGACCAATGTATAAGGGGTTCCATTTCAAAGATTTACTGTATAATAAATGACAAACAAACCCCATCTAGCGGATCATTAAAATCTCTCTGGGAGCAGGACTTCAGTATTTTGCTAGAATCTTCTATTTCTTATTAGAAACCTGGGACACTATCTTAAAAAGGATACATTCTTCTTCAGTTAGCTCTAGGCATAGGCTTATTCAATTTAAGGTAGTGCATCGTATTCATTGGTCTAGGGTGCAACTCGGCAAGATCTTTCCTGATTTAGAACCCACCTGCCCACGCTGTGTTGCGGAGCCAGCCTCTCTGTTTCATTCTTTCTGGTCCTGTCCTAAGTTGTTAAGGTTTTGGGGGGGAATTTTTACTTGTCTATCAGAAATTCTTACCACAGTAATAGACCCCAACCCATTGACAGCTTTATTTGGGGTTCTTCTGGAAAACATTAAACTTACATCTTTAGAGATGGATAATATTGCACTTTGCACACTGTTGGCTAGACGACTTATACTAATTAATAGGAAGCTGCCATCTCCTCCAACCTACCATCAGTGGGTTTTTGACCTACTTTTTGCCCTCAAACTTGAAAAGATTAAATTTGGAGTTAGAATGAAACCCGATCTTTTCTTGAAATCTTGGAGCCCTTTTTTAGATTATTTTAAGGAGGCAAGATCTGGATAAAAATCTTTTTTTTCCCTTTTTTTCTTTCTTTTTTTTCTCTTTCTCCTTTTTTTCTGGTTATTTAATTGTTTATATGTATATGCATATGTTACTGTGATTATGTTTATTCACATTTGAGCATCTATTATGCTTGTTTTTTTCCCTTTATTTAATTATGTAACAATCTGATGCTTGTACTGTGCTTGAGATGCTTTTCTTAATAAAAAAAAAAAGAAAAGAAAAAAAAGAAATTATGTAGAAAGGCAGATTAGTTAGAAAAAAGAATGAAAGATTATTTAGAAAGCAATACAAGAAAGAAAGAAATATTAGTAAGAAAGAAAGATTAGTTAGAAAGATAAATAGTTTAGTATGTGTCACGGCTGATACAGGAGACAGACAGGTGGTAAGTGAAATCAGAGTTTATTTTCAGAACAGTAGAAGCAGACGGAGTTATGGTGAGTATTTAAACAGATGATAATAGGAAGAACTTAGCCACTGGAATAACAAGAGTCTCTCTTTCAGATGCAGGTGGACAGTCACTGGAATGGGTTGCAGAAGGATGGCTGGGAACTGAAGACGGCATGCGGTGATGAAGATAATCCAATAGGAGTCAGGTAAGTAGCAGGTAAGTAGCGGGTAAGTCTCTGGTTGAGCGTAGGAGAGTCTGTGTGTCATGTAGTGACGAGATCAGACAGTGACTGCAGGGAGAGTGAGTGTTATATAGTCCGTGCTGGTGATGAGATGATGACGTGATAGAGATCAGGTGTGGTGATGAGGGAATCGAGTGCAGGTGAGGATCCAGGGGAATGCTGGGAAATGTAGTTAATACAGATGATGGAGGTGAACGTGAATGTGACATAACTCCCCCCTCCCGCTAGGCGCGACCCGCGCCGTACAAGGCAGAACACGGGAGGGAGGGTGGGCATCCTGGTGTCCGTGACGGGAAGGTGGACCGGGTGCAGTTGGACGGACTCCAGGATGTTCCAGGCGGAGCAGGCTGAGGGTATGGCCAGGGCGGAGCAGATGACCCCTCGGGCGTCCAGGGCGGAGCAGGCTGTGGGCGTGGCCAGGGCGGAGCAGGATGAGGGCGTGGCCAGGGCGGTGAGACCCCTTCGGGTGGCCACGGCGGTGAGACCCCTTCGGGTGACCATGGCGGTGAGACCCCTTCGGGTGGCCATGGCGGTGAAGCCCCTTCGGGTGGCCATGGCGGTGAAGCCCCTTCGGGTGGCCATGGCGGTGAAGCCCCTTCGGGTGGCCATGGCGGAGAGGCCCCTTCGGGTGGCCATGGCGGAGAGGCCCCTTCGGGTGGCCATGGCGGAGAGGCCCCTTCGGGTGGCCATGGCGGAGAGGCCCCTTCGGGTGGCCATGGCGGAGAGGCCCCTTCGGGTGGCCATGGCGGAGAGGCCCCTTCGGGTGGCCATGGCGGAGAGGCCCCTTCGGGTGGCCATGGCGGAGAGTGAGGCCCTTCGGGTGGCCATGGCGGTGAAGCCCATTCGGGTGGCCGTGGGTCCTTCGGCGCCCACGGCGAGGGCCTATGGCCCCCCCCAAAAAAATTAATGGGGAGAGTGACTGGATGAGGGACCAGCGGTGAGGGCTCGGCAGGGCTGGACGGGACCAGCGGGGAAGAAGCCTCTGGCTGGACGGCGGTCTCTGGCAGGACGGCGGTCTCTGGCTGGACGGCGGTCTCTGGCGGGCAGGCAACGGGCTCAGGCTCTGGCGGGCAGGCGACGGGCTCAGGCTCTGGCACTGGGTCAACGGGCTCTGGCTGTGGGTCAACGGGCTCTGGCTCTGGCGCTGGGTCAACGGGCTCTGGCGCTGGGTCAACGGGCTCTGGCGCTGGGTCAACGGGCTCTGGCGCTGGGTCAACGGGCTCTGGCTCTGGCGCTGGGTCAACGGGCTCTGGCTCTGGCGCTGGGTCAACGGGCTCTGGCTCTGGCGCTGGGTCAACGGGCTCTGGCTCTGGCGCTGGGTCAACGGGCTCTGGCTCTGGCGCTGGGTCAACGGGCTCTGGCTCTGGCGCTGGGTCAACGGGCTCTGGTTGCGCTGGGTCAACGGGCTCTGGCTCTGGCGCTGGGTCAACGGGCTCTGGCTCTGGCGCTGGGTCAACGGGCTCTGGCTCTGGCGCTGGGTCAACGGGCTCTGGCTCTGGCGCTGGGTCAACGGGCTCTGGCTCTGGCGCTGGGTCAACGGGCTCTGGCTCTGGCGCTGGGTCTACGGGCTCTGGCGCTGGGTCAACGGGCTCTGGCTCTGGCGCTGGGTTAACGGGCTCTGTGAAAAAGTCTATTAAGTCAATGCTGGCAGAGGCCAGCGGTTAGGGTCTCTGTGCTGGATGGGACCAGCGGCGAAGGTTCAACTGGGCTGGACGGGACCAGCGGTGAGGGCTCTGTGCTGGATGGGACCAGCGGCGAAGGTTCAACAGGGCTGGACGGGACCAGCGGCGAAGGCTCTGTGCTGGATGGGACCAGCGGCGAAGTGGGCTTGGTGCAGATAGGTTGTGTCCCGGGTCGGGAACCGACACTCTCCAGACACCGGATCACGGTCTCCCTCAGCTGAGTCCGGTGGTGTCTGGAAGGTCGATCCGGTGGTGAAAGGTGGCCCCGAGCCAGAATAAGGTACTCAACCGTTCGTCATCCTCATTACTGACGAGTGCGATGCGGATAAAGCCTGCAACAAACGAATACCAACTTTGGCTCTCCTGAGCCAGGACAATAATTTTTACCCCATCGTCCATCTTAGGGCGGTCTGATCTTCTGTCACGGCTGATACAGGAGACAGACAGGTGGTAAGTGAAATCAGAGTTTATTTTCAGAACAGTAGAAGCAGACGGAGTTATGGTGAGTATTTAAACAGATGATATAGGAAGAACTTAGCCACTGGAATAACAAGAGTCTCTCTTTCAGATGCAGGTGGACAGTCACTGGAATGGGTTGCAGAAGGATGGCTGGGAACTGAAGACGGCATGCGGTGATGAAGATAATCCAATAGGAGTCAGGTAAGTAGCAGGTAAGTAGCGGGTAAGTCTCTGGTTGAGCGTAGGAGAGTCTGTGTGTCATGTAGTGACGAGATCAGACAGTGACTGCAGGGAGAGTGAGTGTTATATAGTCCATGCTGGTGATGAGATGATGACGTGATAGAGATCAGGTGTGGTGATGAGGGAATCGAGTGCAGGTGAGGATCCAGGGGAATGCTGGGAAATGTAGTGAATACAGATGATGGAGGTGAACGTGAATCTGACAGTATGAAAGAAAGAAGAAAGAAAGAAAGAAAGAAAGAAGAAAGAAAGAAAAAGAAAGAAAGAAGAAGAAAGAAAAGAAAGATTTGTTAAAAAAGAAAGAAAGATTACCTAGAAAGAAAAGAAAGACTAGTTAGGAAGAAAGATCAGTAAGAAAGAAAAAAATAAAGATTAGTTAGAAAGATACATAGATTAGTTAGAAAGAAAGAAAGATTAGTTAGAAAGAAAGACTAGTTAGAGAGAAAGATCAGATAGAAAGAAATATTAGTTAAAAAAGACAGAAAGACTAGTTAGAAAGAAAGATCAGTTAGAAAGTAAGATTAGTTAGATAGAAAGATCAGTTAGAAAGTAAGAAAAATTAGTTAGAAAGAAATAAAGATTAGTTAGAAAGAAAGATTAGTTAGAATAAAGAAAGATTTGTAAAAAAAAGAAAGAAAGATTACTTGAAAGAAAGAAAGAAATATTACTTGAAAGAAAGAAAGAAAGAAAGATTAGTTGAAAATAAATTATTTAGAAAGAAAGATTAGTTAGAAAAAAGAATGAAAGATTATTTAGAAAGAAAGAAAGATTAAAAAAGAAAGAAAGATTAGTTAGAAAAATAGATAGAATAGTATGAAAGAAAGAAAGATTAGATAGAAAGAAAGAAGAAAGAAAAAGAAAGAAAGAAAAGAAAGAGGAAAGAAAGAAAGAAAGAAAGAAAGAAGAAAGAACGATTTGTTAAAAAAGAAAGAAAGATTTGTTAAAAAAAGAAAGAAAGAAAGAAAGAAAGAAATATGACTTAGAAAGATGTTAAAAAAGAAAGAAAGATTTGTTAAAAAAGAAAGAAAGAAAGAAAGAAATATGACTTAGAAAGATGTTAAAAAGAAGAAAGGACTAGTTAGAAAGATCAGTTAGAAAGAAAGAAAGATAAGTTAGAAAGAAAGCAAAAAAGAAAGAAAAAATAGTTAGAAAGAAAGATTAGTTAGAAAGATAGATAGATTAGTATGAAAGAAAGAAAGATTAGTTGAAAGAAAGCAAAAAAGAAAGAAAGATTAGTCAGAAAGAAAGTAAAAAAGAAAGAAATACAGAAAGAAAGAAAGAAAGATTAGTTAGAAAAAAGAATGAAAGATTAGTTAGAAAAATAGATAGATTAGTATGAAAGAAAGAAAGATTGGTTTGAAAGAAAGATTTGTTAAAAAAGAAAGTTTAGTTGAAAAGAAATTATTTAGAAAGACAGATTAGTTAGAAAAAAGAATGAAAGATTATTAAGAAAGAAAGAAGAAAGAAAAGAAAGAAGAAGAAAGAAAGAAAGAAAGAGATTTGTTAAAAAAGAAAGATTACTTAGAAAGAAAAGAAAGATTAGTTAGAAAGATTATTTAGAAAGAAAGAAAGAATGAAAGAAAGCTTTGTTAAAAAGAAAGAAAGATTACTTAGAAAGAAAAGAAAGACTAGTTAGGAAGGAAGATCAGTAAGAAAGAAAGAAAGAAAGAAAGAAAGAAAGAAAGAAAGAAAAGAAAAGAAAGAAAGAAGAAAGAAAGAAAGAAAGAAGAAAGAAGAAAGAAAGATTAGTTAGAAAGATAGATAGATTAGTTAGAAAGAAAGAAAGATTAGTTGGAAAGAAAGAAAAATTATTTAGAAAGATAGAAAGAAAGATTAGTTGAAAAGAAATTGTTTAGAAAGAAAGATAAGTTAGAAAGAAAGAAAGATTAGTTAGAAATGAAATTAGTAAGAAAGAAAGAAAAGAAAGATTAGTTAGAAAGAAAGAAAGATTCGTTAAAAAAGAAAGAAACACCAGTTAGGAAGAAAGATCAGTAAGAAAGAAAGAAAGAAAGATTAGTAGAAAGAGTAGTATGAAATTAGTATGAAAGAAAGAAAGATTAAGAAAGAAAGAAAAAAAAAGAAAGAAGAAGGAATGAAAGAAAGATATAAAATTTAGTTATGACTAGTTAGAAAGAAAGATCAGTTAGAATAAAGATTAGTTAGAAAGAAATAAGATTAGTTAGAAAGAGCAACTTATTTAAAAAAATATAAGTTGAAAGAAATTATTTAGAAGAAAGATTAGTTAGAAGAAGAAAAAAAAGAAAGAAAGGAAAATTAGTAGAAAGAATGAAAGATTAGTTGAAAGAAAGAAAGAAAGAAAGAAAAAAGAAAAAGAAAAGAAAGAAGAAAAAAAGAAGAAAAAGAAAAAGTAGAAAAGAAAGAAAAGAAAGAAAGAAAGAAAAAGAAGAAGAAGAAAGAAGATTAGAGAAAAAAGAATGAAAGATTAGTTAGAAAAAGATAGATTAGTAGAAAGAAAATTATTTGAAAGAAAGATTTGTTAAAAGAAAGAAAGAAAGAAAGAAAGAAAGAAAGAAAGAAGAAAGAAAGAAAGAAAGAAAAAAAGAAAGAAAGAAAGAAAGAAAGACAGAAAGAAAGATTAGTTAGAAAAAAGAATGAAAGATTAGATAGAAAAAATAGATAGATTAGTATGAAAGAAAGATTAGTTTGAAAGAAAGATTTGTTAAAAGAAAGAAGATAGTTAGAAAGAATGAAAAATTATTTAGAAGATAGAAAGAAAGATAGAAAGAAAAAATAGATAGTTTAGATAAGATAGATTAGTTTGAAGATAGATTTGTAGATAGATAGATTAGTTAGAATAGAAGAATAGAAAAGATAGATTAGTAGAAAGAAAGAAAGATTAGTTGGAAAAAAGAAAAAATTATTAGAAAAAGAAAGATTGTTAAACGAAATTGTTTAGAAAGAAAGATAAGTTAGAAAGAAAGAAAGATTGGTAGAAAGATATAGAAAGAAGAAAGAAAGAAAAGAAAGATTAGTTAAAAAGAAAGAACACAGTTAGAAGAAAGTAATAAGAAAGAAAGAAAGAAAGATAGTAGAAGATAGTATGAAATTATAGAAAGAAAGAAAGATTAGAAATAAAGAAAGAAAAAAAAGAAAGAAAGAAAGAAAGATATAAAATTTGTTTAGATAGTTGAAAGAGAGATAGTTAGAAATAAAGATTAGTTAGAAAGAAAGAAAGATTAGTTAGAAAGAAAATTAATTGAAGAAAATAAGAAAGAAAGATTAGTTAGAAAAGAAAGAAAGAAGAAAAGAAAGAAAAGAAATGAAAGAGAAGAAAGATTAGTAGAAGAAAGAAGAAAAGAAAGAAAGAAAGAAAGATAGAAAGAAAAGAAAGAAAGAAGAAGAAAATAGAAGAAGAAGAAGAAAGAAAGAAGTAGAAAGAAAGAAGTTAAAGAAAGATTAGTTAGAAAAAGAAGAAGATTAGTTAGAAAAAAGAAATTATTGAAAAGATTATTTGAAAGAAAGATTGTTAAAAGAAAGAAAGATTAGTTAGAAAGAAAAAATTATTAGAAAGAAAGAAAGAAAGATTTAGAAAGTAAAAAAGAAAGATAGATAGAAAGAAAGATTAGTTGAAGAAAGATATGTAAAGAAAGAAAGAAGAAGAAAAGAAAGAAAGAAAGAAAGAAAGAAGAAAGACAGAAAGAAAGATTAGTTAGAAAAAAGAATGAAAGATTAGTTAGAAAATAGATAGATTAGTATGAAAGAAAGATTAGTTTGAAAGAAAGATTGTTAAAAGAAAGAAAGATATAGAAAGAAGAAAAAAAGAAAGAGAAAGAAAGAAGAAAGAAAAGAAGAAAGAAGAAAGAAAGAAGAAAGAAAGATTGATAAAAGAAAGAAAATTATAGAAGAAAGAATGAAGAAAGAAAAGAAGATTAGTGAAAAAAAAAAAAAATAGAAAGATAGAAAGAAAGATATTGAAAAATTAGTTAAAGAAAGAAAGATTAGAAGAAAGAAGAGAGAAGATAGTATAAAAGAAAGAAAAGAAAGATTAGTTAAAAGGAAAAGAAGAAAATCATAAGAAAGAAAGAAAGAAGAGAATAGTTGAAAGTAAAAAAAGTTAGAATAGAAATAATAAGAAAGAAAGAAAGATAGTTATAAGAAAGTTGTTAAATAGAAAGAAGATTAGTTAAGAAAGAATAGAAAGAAATATTATAGAAAGAATTAATAAAAGATTTAGAAAGAAAGATAGTAAGTGAAAGAATTGAAAGAAAATGTTAAGAAGAAGATTAGTTAGAAAGAATGAAAATTATTAGGAAAGAAAGATAAGGAAGAAAAAAGAAAGATTATTGAAAAAAGATATGAAATTTGAAGAAAGATTAGTTAAAAAGAAAAGATTAGTAAAAAAAGATAGATTATTAAAAAAATTGAAAAAAGATTTAAAAAAAAGAAGTTATTAGAAAATGATAAATAAGAAAAGAAAGAATTAGATTTAATTGAAAAAGAAGATTAGTATGAAAAAAATTGTTTAAAGAAGTGTAAAAAAGAAGATAATGTAGAGAAAAAAAGAAAGAAAGAAAGATAGAAGAAATTTTAGAAAGAAAGATGAAGAAGTAAAAAGAAAATATGAAGAGAAAGAAAGAAGTAAAGAAAGTAAAGAAAGAAAAAAAAAAAGAAAGAAAGATTTTTGATTTTAATCAATTATAGGATGACAAAGATTGTAAAAAAAAAATAAAAGAAAAATAAAGTTAAATCCAAACAAGACAAAACTATTGAAGAACTGAATATAAAGTTCCAAATTATTCTTATAAAAAACAAGAGATCACGATCTAATAAATGCTTAAAAGTAGTACACTATCCTGGCAATGCATTTTTGAATCATGTTTTTCCTTGAAATATATATTGCCATTTTTGCTTGGCCAACTATAAAGTTTATCAACTGCCATTTGAATCTCTGACTGCGGTTGTATCTGCCCCATAGATGAAAACCTTTGGTGTGAAACTCTCCTTAAAACCAAAAACAATTTTCGAGTAAAACAAAAGTGGTTTCAGTCTATTACATTCAAAAAAACAATGATAAATAGATTCTCTGAACCCACAAAAAATACAACCTTATTGACTTTGAGTTAATAATCGAGACAAAAGCATTCACAGCAACAGCCCCCTTCAGGATTCTCCATTGCAGATCTCCGATTTTTTCATCAATGGTGGTTTTTATAAGGCCCTCCAATGTGGTTTAATCTCATTTCCTACATCAAACTTCTCTCTCAGACGTTATCCATTTTCCACACAGTGTTGACTTGTACAATATTTTAAAAAACATTTATACATCACTTTTCCATTTAATTCACCTAGTAGTAAGTCCTGAAGCCCATCAAAAGAAAGAAAGATTCATTAAAAAAAGAAAGAAAGACTAGTTAGGAAGAAATATCAGTAAGAAAGAAAGAAAGATTAGTTAGAAAGAAAGGCTAGTTAGAAAGAAAGAAAGATTTGTTAAAAAAGAAAGAAAGATTACTTGAAAGAAAGAAAGATGACTTAGAAAGATTAGTTAAAAAAGAAAGATCAGTTAGAAAGAAAGAAAAATTAGTTAGAAAGAAATATCAGTTAGAAAGAAAGATTAGTTAGAAAGAAAGATAGATCTTTCTTATGAAAGAAAGAAAGATGTTAGAAAGAAAGAAAGCAAAAAAGAAAGAAAGGAAAATTAGTTAGAAAGAAAGATTAGTTAGAAAGATAGATATTAGTATGAAAGAAAGATGTTAGAAAGAAAGAAAGCAAAAAAGAAAGATTAGTTGAAAGATAGAAAAATTTGTTATAAAGAAAGGCTAGTTAGAAAGAAAGATTTGTTAAAAAAGTAAGAAAAATTGCTTGAAAGAAAGAAAGATGACTTAGAAAGATTAGTTAAAAAAGAAAGAAAGATCAGTTAGAAAGAAAGAAAGATTAGTTAGAAAAAAAGAACAGTTAGAAAGAAAGATAAGTTAGAAAGAAAGAAAGCAAAAATTAGCTATAAAGAAATAAAGATTCGTTAAAAAAGAAAGAAAGATTACTTAGAAAAGAAAGATTAGTTAGAAAGATTACTTAGAAAGAAAGAAAGAATTGTTTAAAAAGAAAGAAAGAATGAAAGAAAGATTTGTTAAAAAAGAAAGAAAGATTAGTTAGAAAGATAGATAGATTAGTTAGAAAGAAAGAAAGATTAGTTGGAAAGAAAGAAAAATTATTTAGAAACATAGAAAGAAAGATTAGTTGAAAAGAAATTGTTTAGAAAGAAAGATAAGTTAGAAAGAAAGAAAGATTCGTTAAAAAAGAAAGAAACACCAGTTAGGAAGAAAGATCAGTAAGAAAGAAAGAAAGAAAGAAAGATTAGTAGAAAGATAGTATGAAATTAGTATGAAAGAAAGAATGAAAGAAAGAAAGAAAAAAGAAAGAAAGAAAGAATGAAAGAAAGAAAGATAAAATTTAGTTATAGACTAGTTAGAAAGAAAGATCAGTTAGAAATAAAGATTAGTTAGAAAGAAATAAAGATTAGTTAGAAAGAAAGAAAAATTATTTATTATTTACTTAATTATTATTATTTACTTAATTTATTATTTTATTTTAATTATTTATTTATAATACTTAGAAATATTAGTTGAAAAGAAATTATTTAGAAAGAAAGATTAGTTAGAAAGAAAGCAAAAAAGAAAGAAAGGAAAATTAGTTAGAAAGAATGAAAGATTAGTTGAAAGAAAGAAAGAAAGATAGAAAGACTGAAAGAAAGATTAGTTAGAAAAAAGAATGAAAGATTAGTTAGAAAAATAGATAGATTAGTATGAAAGAAAGATTAGTTTGAAAGAAAGATTTGTTAAAAAGAAAGATTAGTTAGAAAGAAAGAAAAATTATTTAGAAAGATAGAAAGAAAGATTAGTTGAAAAGAAATTATTTAGAAAGAAAGATAAGTTAGAAAGAACGATTAGTTAGGAAGAACAAAAGATTAGTTAGAAAGGTAGAAAGATTATTTAGAAAGTTAAAAAAGGAAGAAAGAAAGATTACTTGAAAAGAAATTATTTAGAAAGAAACATTAGTTAGAAAAAAGAATGAAAGATTAATTACGGAATGAGTTAGTTCTTTTATGCAAGCGACAGATCATTTGATGTTTTCTCATCAGTAGACAAGGCAAAAAGGCAAGGCTGTATTTAAGGCAAAAAGCAATATACAACATATTTTTCTTTGGGTTGTCTTTTCAACATTTAATGCAATGATTTTTTTAATTAAAACTGAAAATGGTTAGTTGAGGAAAGATTGATCTTTTTTGCAATTTTAACCCTTTCAAGTTCTTGAATGCATTGCAATGCAAAAAAGGGCATATTACTTTTATTTTATTCTTCAAAGCACAACACTCGATCGTGTGTGCAATGCATTATAATAGCCGATTGCATTGCATATCTCTTCAATGCACTTCGGAATGAGATAGTTCTTGAATGCATTGCAATGCAACAAAGTGCTTATGCTTATCCTGTCGTGTGCAATGCATTGCCACAGCAGATTGCATTGCACTTTGAATGAGTTAGTTCTTGAATGCATTGCAATGCAACAAAGTAAATAATGCTTATGTTATTCTTCAATGCAACGTTTGATCCAATGCAAATGCAATGCATAAGGCAACAGCAGATTGCATTGCACATCTCTTTAATGCACTACGGAGTGAATTAGTTCTTGAATGCATTGCAATACAACAAAGTACTTGCTTATATTATGACAAAATATTGCTTATATGTTATTCTTCCAATGCACAACTCTTGATCGTTTGTACAATTGAATGCAACTTCAAAGCACTATGGAATAGTTCCTGAATGGATTGCAATGCATTTGTGCATATTGCTTCGATGTTATTCTTCACTGCACAACGCTTGATCGTATGTGCAATGCAATGCAACAACAGATTGCATTGCAATCTTTTCAATGCACTTCGGATTAGTTCCTTAATGCATTGCAATGCATATAAGTGCATATTGTTTATGTTATTCTTTCCTGCACATCGTGTGCAATGCATTACAACAGCAGATTACATTGCACATCTCTTCAATGCACTTTCGAAAGAGTTAGTTCCTGAATGGCACATTGCTTAGATGTTATTCTTCACTGCACAACGCTTGATCGTATGTGCAATGCATTGCAGCAGTAGATTGCATTGCACATCTTTTTAATGCACTATTGAGTGAGTTAGTTATTGAATGCATTGCAATGCAAAAAAGTGCATATTGCTTTTATGTTAATCTTCAATCCATAACGCTTGATCGTATGTGCAATGCAACAACAGATTGCATTGCAATCTTTTCAATGCACTGCGGATTAGTTCCTTAATGCATTGCAATGCATATGTGTATATTGTTTATGTTATTCTTTCCTGCACATCGTGAAATAGTTATTTACAACAGCAGATTACATTGCACATCTCTTCAATGAGATGACGTAAAGCTTTACCGCTCGCCACGCTCCCCCAGTTACCAAATTCTTACCTGATCTAAAACTCCTCAAAGCTGTCAAGATCAGTGTCAGTTTCTCTGGCAGCAGCAAGAGCAAAGACAGGAAGGTGTTGTATACTGGTTTGGGGCAGGTTATGAATGGATCAGATCCTAGAGGGCCTGAATGGTGAATTGCATGATTCTTTAAAGCAGAGAAGTATTCCGGGCAGCTCGAACATGAGCGGCGGTTCCTTAGGTTTGGCTAGAAAAATCAAAGACCTGGAGACAGAGCAGCAGAACAAGGTAGAGTTTGCCGTGCTCTACGAACTGGAAGATTTCAGCGAGAACTTTCTGGGTGTTGGGCTGTTGCCTTTTGCATTGCACTTACGATCAAGTGTTTTGCATTGAAGAAAATAAGAAAGCAATAAGCAATATACACTTTTGTGGCATAGTAATTGCATTCAAAAACTATCTAACTTCGTATTGCATTAAAGAGATGTGCAATGCAATCGGCTATTACATTGCATTGCAATCAAGCCTTGTGCATTGAAGAATATAAGCCTTATTTACTTTGTTGCATTGAAATGCATTCACGAACGAACTCATCCCAAAGTTCATTGAAGAGATTGCAATGCAGTCTGTTGTTTCATTGCATTTTACATACGATCACGAGTTGTGCATTGAAGAATAACAAATAAGTAATATACACTTTGTTGAATTGCAATGCATTAATAATGCATTAAACGTGCCCTAGAATGAAAAACACCCCTGAAAAACTCATGAAATCAATGACACGTTACACTGCACAACGAAGTTCTTACTGTATGTACTCTGTATGTACATCGTGTTTGCATTAGTGAAAGCATTAGAGAGAATGCAAAAACTGCGTTGCAATGATAAAATCTGCAGTCTCGCGATCAACAGACTGTCATGCTCAATGCTCAACACGGCAACATTTTGTGTGATGGAAATAGATTTAAATACTTTATAAACCTCTCACGATTGGTTAATCTCGATAGCTGTAATAGTAAAAACGTTTAATAGCTGTAGTAAAAGTATTCGAGAGATAATAGCTATTTCATATGCACGCATGTTAGCCAATCACAGCAGTAACCGGTTACACTGAAGTCTCAAGGCAGACACGCCCAACAGAGTGCTCATTCCATAGTGCCAACGCTACAGATGTCAACTAAGTCAACTAAGAGATGAGCAATGCCATCTGAACTTACTATTCTTAAAAGTAGTTGAATAGTATCTTACTATTTGATCTCAAAGTCAGTCAATTTCTATCTATCTTTCTATCTAATCTTTCTTTCTAACTAATCTTTCATTCTTTCTAACTAATCTTTCTTTCTTTTTTCTTTTTCTTTCTAACTAATCTTTCTTTTTTCAATCTAACTTTTTTAACAAATCTTTCTTTCTAACTAATCTGTCTAACTAATCTTTCTAATAATCTTTAACTAATCTTTCTAACTAATCTTTCTAACTAATCTTTCTTTCTTTCTTTCTTTTAAGTAATCTTTCTTTTTTAACGAAACTTTCTTTTTTTCTAACTAATCTTTCTTTCTAAATAATTTTTTTTAACTAATTTTTCTTTCTTTTTTAACAAATCTTTCTTTCTTTCTAACTAATCTTTCTTTCATAATAATCTATCTATCTTTCTAACTAATCTAACTAATTTTTATTTATTCCTTTTTTGCTTTCTTTCAACTAATCTCTTATTTTTTCTAAATAATCAATCTTTCTAAAAAAAATTCAACTAATCTTTTTTTCAACTAGTCTTTCTTTTTTATGTAATCTTCTAACTAATCTTTATTTTCTTTCTAAGTAATCTTTCTTTCTTTGTTAACAAATCTTTCTTTCTTTCATACTAATATATCTATCTTTCTAACTAATTTTTATTTCTAACTAATCTTTCTTTCTTTCTTTCTTTTTTTGCTTTCTTACTTTCTAAAATAATCTTTCATTCTTTTTTAACTAATCTTTCTTTCTAACTAGTCTTTCTTTTTAACTAATTTTTCTATCTTTCTTTCTAACTAATATTTCTTTCTTTCTAACTTATCTTTCTTTCTAACTAGTATTTCCTTTTTAACTAATCTTTCGGTCATCTTTCTTTCTTTCTTTTTTTAGTAATTTTTCTTTCTATTTTAACAAATCTTTCTTTAAAACAAATCTTTCTTTCTTTCTAACAAATCTATATATCTTTCTAACTAATCTTTCTTTCTTTCTAACAAATCTATATATCTTTCTAACTAATCTTTCTGTCTTTCTAACAAATCTATATATCTTTCTAACTAATATTTCTTTCTTTCAAACTGATCTATCTTTCTAACTAGTCTTTATAACTAATTTTTCAATCTTTCTTTCTAACTAATCTTTGTTAATCTTTCTTTCTAACTAATCTTTCTTTCTTTTTTCTTTTTCTTTCTAACAAGTGTTTCTTTCTTTCATACTAATCTATCTATCTTTTTAACTAATCTTTCTTTCTTTCTAACTGATCTTTCTAACTAGACTTTCTTTCTTTTTTACCTTTCTTTGTCATCTTTCTTTCTTTCTTTCTTACTTTCTTTCAAGTAATCTTTCTTTCTTTTTAACAAATCTTTCTTTTTAACAAATGTTTCTTTCTTTCTTTCTTTCTTTCTTCTAATCTTTCTTTCTTTCATACTAATCTATCTATTTTCTAACTAAACTTTCTTTTTATCTTTCTTTCTTTCAACTAATCTTTCTCTCTTTTATACTAATTTATCTATGATTCTAACTAATCTTTCTTTCTTTTTTTATCTTTCTTTCTTTCTTTCTAACTAATCTTTCTTTCTTTCTAACTAATCTTTCTTTCTTTCTAACTATTCTTTCTTTATTTTTTAACTAATCTTTCTGTCATCTTTTTTTTCCTTTGCTATCTTTCTTTTTTATTTTACTTTCTAACTAATTTTTCTTTCTTTCTAAATAATCTATCTATCTATCTTTCTAACTAATCATCCTTTCTTTCTAACTAATCATTCTTTCTAATTTCTTTCTAACTAGTCTTTCTTTTTAACTAATTTCTCTATCTTTCTTTCTAATCTTTTCTTTATTTCTTTCAAAGCAATCTTTCTTTTGTAACAAATCTTTCTTTCTTTCATACTAATCTATATATCTGTCTAACTAATCTTTCTTTCTTTCTAACTGATCTTTCTAACTAGACTTTCTTTTTTAACTAATTTTTCTGTCATTTTTCTTTTCTTTCTTCTTCTTTCTCTTTCTTTCTTTCTTTCTAAGAAATCTTTATTTCTTTTTTAACAAATCTTTCTTTCTAACTAATCTATCTATCTTTCTAACTAATCTTTCTTTTGTTCTAACTAATCTTTCTTTCTAACTAATCTATCTAGCTTTCTAACTTATCTTTCTTTCTTTCTGATCTTTCTTTCTAACTAGTCTATCTTTCTTTTTTAACTAAGCTTTCTGTCATCTTTCTTTCCTTCTTGATTTCTTTCAAAGTAATCTTTCTTTCTTTTTTAACAAATCTTTCTTTATAGCTAATTTTTTTATCTATTAATCTTTAGAGATCTAAAGATCTAACTAATCTTTTTTCTTTTTTCTTTTCTTCCTAACTAATATTTCTTTCTAACTAATTTGTCTTTCATTTTTGCTTTCTTTCTTTCTAACTAATCTTTCTTTCTTTCATACTAATCTATCTATCTTTCTAACTAATCTTTCTTCTTTTCTAACTAATCTTTCTTTCTAAGGGTGTACTCACACTAGCAGTTTGAACTGTGCCCGAGTGCGTTTGACCATCAAAGTCGTTTGACTAGTGTGAGTGCTGCGAACCGTGCCCGGCCCGCTTGGAAGAGGTGGGCCAGAGCACGGTTCAGTTGGACTCGGGCGCGGTTCGCATGCAGTGTGAGCGCTAACCGTGCTGGAGCACGGAACAGCGATGGACTCCATTGTGTTTTGAGAGCGCCGCTCTTCTTGTTTATCCCTAAACCGTCGCACCATAATGACGTAAGCGTGCTCCGGCACGAATGCTGAAACCCTCTGTGTGAGTACAGGCCAGAGGGGGAGTGGGGAGGGGGGACAATCGTACTTGGGCCCGGTTCATGGCAACCGTGTGAGTACACCCTAAATAATTTCTTTTCAACTAATCTTTCTTTCTTTCTTGCTAAATAATTTTGCTTTCTTTCTAACTAATCTTTCTTTCTTTCTAACTAATCTTTCTTTCTTTCTTTCTTTCTTTCTTTCTAACTAATCTGTCTTTCTTTCTAACTAATCGTTCTTTCTTTCTAACTAATATTTCTCTCTTTTATACTAATTTATCTATCTTTCTAACTAATCTTTCTTTGTTTTTTATCGTTCTTTCTTTCTAACTAACCTTTCTTTCTAACTAACTTTTCTTTCTTTCTAACTAGTCTTTCTTTCTTTTTAACTAATCTTTCTGTCACCTTTCTTTCCTTCTTGCTTTCTTTCTAAGTAATCTTTCTTTCTTTTTAATTTTACTTTCTAACTAATTTTTCTTTCTTTCTAACTAATCTATCTATCTACCTTTCTAACTAATCATCCTTTCTTTCTACCTAATCGTTCTTTCTTTCTAACTTATTTCTTTCTAACTAGTCTTTCTTTTTAACTATTTTTTCTATCTTCTTTCTAACTAATCTTTCTTCTTTCTTTATTTTCTTTCAAAGCAATCTTTCTTTTGTAACAAATCTTTCTTTCTAACTAATCTTTCTTTCTTTCATACTAATCTATCTATCTTTCTAACTAATCTTTCTTTCTTTCTAACTGTTCTTTCTAACTAACTTTCTTTTTTAACTGATCTTTCTGTCATCTTTCTTTCTTTCTTTCTTTCTTTCTTTCTTTTTTAACAAAGCTTTTTTTCTTTTTAACAAATCTTTCTTTCTTTCTTTCTTTCTCTTCTTTCTTTCTATCTTCTTTCTTATACTAATCTATCTATTTTTCTAACTAATCTTTCTTTCTTTTTTATCTTTCTTTCTAAATAATCTTTCTTTCTAAATATTTTTTCTTTCTTTCTAACTAAACTTTCTTACTAACTAATCTATCTTTCTAACTAATCTTTCTTTCTTTCTAACTGATCTATCTTTCTAACTAGTCTTTCTTTCTTTTAACTAATCTTTCTGGCATCTTTCTTTCTTTCTATTTAAAAAAATCTTCCTTTCTTTCTAACAAATCTTTCTAACTTATTTTTCTTTTCTTTCTAAGTAATCTTTCTTTCTTTTTCAACAAATCTTTTTTCTTTCATTCTTTCTTCTTTCTTTCTTTCATACTAATCTATTTTTCTAACTAATCTTTATTTTTTTATCTTTCTTTCTAAATAATCTTTCATTCTTTTTTCTAACTAATCTTTCTTTCTAAATAATTTATTTTCAACTAATCTTCTTTCTAACTAATCTTTCTTTCTTTTTTGCTTTCTTTCTAACTATTTTTTCTTTCTTTCTTAACAATCCATCTATCTTTCTAAGTAATCTTTCTTTCTAAATAATTTTTTTTAACTAATATTTCTTTCTTTCTACATATTTCTAACTAATCTTTCTTTCTTTCTAACTAATCAGTCTTTCTAACTGATCTTTCTTTCAACTAGTCTTTCTTTTTAACTTATTTTTCTATCTTTCTTTCAACTAATCTTTCTTTCTTTCTTTCTAAGTAATCTAGAAAGTAATCTTTTTTTAACAAATCTTTCTGTAATCTTTCTTTCATTCTAATCTATCTATCTTTCTAAATAATCTTTCTTTTTTCTAACTAATCTTTCTTTCAAGTAATTTCTTTTCAACTAATCTTTCTTTCTAAATATTTTTTCTTTCTTTCTAACTAATCTTTATTTCTTTCTAACTAATCTATCTATCTTTCTAACTAATCTTTCTTTCTAACTGATCTTTCTTTCTAACTAGTCTTTCTTTCTTTTATAACTAATCTTTCTGTCATCTTCCTTTCTTTCTTTCAAAGTAATCTTTCTTTCTATTCAAAAAATCTTTATTTCTTTCTAACTAATCTTTCTAACTAATCTTTCTTTTCTTTCTAAGTAATTTTTCTTTCTCTTTAACAAATCTTTCATTCTTTCTTTCTATCTAATCTTTCATTCTTTCATACTAATCTATCTATCTTTCTAACTAATCTTGTTTTCTAACTAATCTGTCTTTCTTCCTTTTTTTCTTTCTTTCTTTCTAAATAATCTTTCATTCTTTTTTCTAACTAATCTTTTTTTCTAAATAATTTCTTTTAATAATCTTTCTTTCTTTCTTTTTTCTTTCAAAGTAATCTTTCTTTATTTTTAACTAATCTTTCTTTCTTTCATACTAATCTATCTATCTTTCTAACTAATCTTTCTTTCTAAATAATTTTTCTCTTTTTAACAAATATTTCTGTTATACTAATCTATTTATCTTTCTAACTAATCTTTTTTTTCTAACTAATCTTTCTTTCTAAATAATTTCAACTAATCTTTTTTTCTCTTTATAAATAATTTTTCTTTCTTTCTAACTAATCTTTCTTTCTTTCTAACTAATCTTTCTTTTGTTCTAACTAATCTTTCTTTTTTAACAAATCTTTATTTCTTCATAGCTAATTTTTCTATCTTTCTTTCTAACTAATCTTTTTTTCTTTTTTCTTTTTCTTTCTAACTAATTTTTCGTTCTTTCTAACTAATCTATATATCTTTCTAACTAATCTTTCTTTCTAACTAATCTTTCTTTCTAAATAATTTCTTTTAACTAATCTTTCTTTCTTTCTCTTTATAAATAGTTTTTCTTTCTTTCTAACTATATAAATAATTTTTCTTTCTTTCTAACTAATCTTTCTTTCTTTCTAACTAATCTTTCTATCTAACTAATCTTTCTTTCTAACTGATCTTTCTTTCTAACTAGTCTTTCTTTCTATCTAATTTTTCTATCTTTCTTTCTAACTACTAATCTTCTTCTTTTTTCTTTTTCTTTCTAAATAATTTTTCTTTCTTTCTTTCTAACTAATCATTCTTTCTTTTTTCTTTTTCTTTCTAAATAATTTTCTTTTCTTCTTTCTAAGCTAATCATTCTTTCTTTCTAACTGATCTTTCTTTCTAAATAATTTCTTTTCAACTAATCTTTCTTGCTTGCTAAATAATTTTGCTTTCTTTCTAACTAGTCTTTCTTTCTTTTTTTAACTAATCTTTCTGTCATCTTTCTTTCCTTCTTGCTTTCTTTTCTAAGTAATCTTTCTTTCTTTTTTATTTTTCTTTCTAACTAATTTTTCTTTCTTTCTCACTAATCTATCTATCTCTATCTATCTATCTATCTATCTATCTATCTATCTATCTATCTATTCTATCATCTTTCTAACTTATCATCTTTTCTTTCTAACTAATCGTTCTTTCTTTCTAACTTATTTCTTTCTAACTAGTCTTTCTTTTTAACTAATTTTTCTATCTTTATTTCAACTAATCTTTCTTTCTTTATTTCTTTCAGAGCATACTAATCTATCTATCTTTCTAACTAATCTTTCTTTCTTTCTAACTGACCTTTCTAACTAGACTTTCTTTCTTTTTTAGCCTTTCTTTCTTTTTTAACAAATCTTTCTTTCTAAGTAATCTTTCTTTCTTTTTTACAAATCTTTCTTTCTTTTTTAACAAATCTTTCTTTCTTTCTTTCTAATCTTTCTTTCTTTCATACTAATCTATCTATTTTTCTAACTAATCTTTCTTTTTTATGTTTCTTTCTTTCTTTCTTTCTAACTAATCTTTCTCTCTTTTATACTAATTTATCTATCTTTCTAACTAATCTTTCTTTCTTTTTTATCTTTCTTTCTTTCTTTCTTTCTAACTAATCTTTCTTTCTTTCTAACTAGTCTTTCTTTCTTTTTTAACTAATCTTTCTTTCCTTCTTGCTTTCTTTCTAAGTAATCTTTCTTTCTTTTTTATTTTACTTTCTAACTAATTTTTCTTTCTTTCTAACTAATTATCTATCTATCTTTCTAACTAATCATCCTTTCTTTCTAACTAAAAATCTAATCATTTAAGACTTTCTTTCTTTCTAACTGATCTTTCTTTATATCTAATCTTTCCTTCTTTCATACTAATCTATCTATCTTTCTAACTAATCTTTCTTCCTTTTTTCTTTCTTTCTTTCTAAACAATCTTTCATTCTTTATGACGTTTCCTACGCTACGTCCTACCTCGTAC